>PVJI01010409.1:0-60576 GCA_004026765.1 Micronycteris hirsuta | reverse complement strand
GTGTGCCTCGGTGTAATTCTGTTATGTTACAGAATTACATGCTTAAGATTTTGCAATTAAAAAAAGGGCATCATTTGTGCTGGACCCTGTATGTCTTCCAGAAAAGAAAAATTATGTTCACGGTAGAGGCAAAGCTGGCGATAGTAAGCCTAGTGGAGGTGGCTACCATTTCTAGAGCTGTTGTGCATCAGGGCAGGTCCATCCAGTTCAGAGACAGACACGGGCTGGGTGGGATGCTCGCCTCAGGCACAAGACTTACGACAGGATCATTATTATTGCTTTTTCCTCTGTCTCAGCCTCCGGTAGGGGTCACCTGCCATGGACACTGATCCTTTATTTAAAATGTTGACTCTGAGTTTCTATGCATTAAATTTGGTTTTCAAACAGACATTGTAATATTGTTGGTCTGGATTACTCACTTATTTTGTTCTCCCTGAACCTTGCATGCAAGACGACCGCCTCCCTCACCTCACCTGAATGAACACTGATCACTGTGGATCTGTCCGGCATTTGAGCCGTATTCATATGTCCAGGAAACACCCTACTACTCATATGTCCCGATGGGAAGCAGAGCACACCTCTCATTGTGAACCTAAAAATGCCAACTACGTCTTTGATGGATACAGTAGAGTGGTCCACTTGCCATCCATTCTAATGGGTTTATCATCTCCTATTTTCTTTTCTTTTTCTTGTTTTAAATTAAGTTTATTAGGGTGCATGGGTTATTAAGGTTATATAGGTTTTGAGTGTACAACTCTATAATTCATTGTCTGTATATTACATTGTGTGCCCATCGCTTGAAGTCAAATCATCTTCTGCCACCACATATTTCACCCTTTTTACCCATTATCACCCCCCACCCCCCTCCATGGTAACCACCATACCGTTGTCATTGTCGATGAGTTTCTGTTCTTGTTTGTTCTTTTGTGGCTTTCAGTTTTATCTGCCACATGTGAGTGAAATCATACGGTTCTAAACTTCAGCTGTCTGACTTATTTCAGCTGCATGACATTCTCAAGACCCATCGTGTTGTCCATACGTGGCAGTATTTCGTCTTCCCACATGGCTGAGTAGTATTCCATTGTATATATTGTCTTCCATTTTAGAAGTTAAGAAACTAAAATATTTCCCATATTTCCTTGCAAACACTGAGCAGGCATATAACCTACATTCTACCAGTCTTAGAGCTTCATTTAAGACTTGAATGCACATGAAGTAAAGGCTAGGTGTGTATTGATCAGGCATGGTTTTAAACCTGGTGGCAGAGGCATATATATATATATATGAAGACTTTGGGGAGCAGCAGACGTTTCCAGTCCTGAAGGAGGGACATACTGAGTAACAATTTTTAACAGTGTGTTTCACCAGAAATATCTCACAGTGCAAATGCACTGATTTTATTCTCTGGGCCATGTGCAAAACACACCTGCTTTTGGCCTTCCTAAAGATTCTGTGAGTTACTTAACAGTATTTACTAAATTCCTTTTTGCTTGAACAAGCAGGAGGGACTCTATGGCATGTAACAAAGAGCTTAATCCATTGGCTAGCTTTCCCAGTATCCCTTGCAGCAAAGGCAAAGACACTCAATTAGAGGGGGCCATCAGAAGAACCTACTTTATACATTGAATCAGGATCTAATGATACAAAGATACAAGAAGGACAGTGAGCAACCTTGTTTTGGAGGAAATGGCAGCAGACACAATATCCAGTGTGTGAAAGCAGCCATGGTGGATACCAGAGGCAGCACCTGGACGCCTTCTTTACAGCCTGGGGAGACCCTGGGGAGATGTCTTCACTAATCTGTGTCTAAGTTTCTGGATCCTGTATGATGATAATTTTGTGTTGCTTTAAGCCCCCTACATTTGTAATGGTTTGTTACACAGCAATAGAAAATTAAAACAATGTGTAGTGTTTAACTGATCACTTCCGTCTGTCTGTCTTTTTCTTTTTCCTTGTTTTTTCCTTTCCAGTACACAAAACAAGGGATTCACTTAGCATCATGGATTCAAGAAATTGTTGTTTACAGTGATTTAAACTTCCCTGTTTGGTTCAGATAGTGAGTTTTTTAAATTCAGGATTGAATAAATTAAGGCATTGGGTGCATCCAGTTGGAGTGGAATGGAAGAAAAAAATCAAAGAATTGCAGGTATTTGTAAGATGTTATCTATGATAATGGGCCACATAATCTAAACCAAAAATAAAAATACTGGGAAGTGAGGGATAATAAATAGCAAAAGGTGATGCTACCACTGATATCTGTGATATTTTAGATAAGTGACTTATGGTTTCAACCTTTTCTCATCTGTAAAATGGAAATCAGTTCATACCACTTTACAAGGCATAGTGATAACGAGATAAAATTAGATATGTATATCATGCATTCCATTGTCCAGCATACAGTAAGTCACTAAATTCTGCCATCAAACCCTATTTAAGGTAATGTTTTTCTAATTTCTTTATCTGGAAGTGATTTCAGTGAGAAGTTTCCTTCAGTCTCTATTCCCACTGATTATTCTGTTGGGTCCTGAACTTTTCAAGGCTTGTGGCCAAGAACTAAAAATTATTTTTATTAAGTTTTATAGACTAGAATAGAATAAAGTTTTAATTAAATCTACAACATGATGAAAAATGTAATTAGTTATTCAGGACCAAGAAAAATGTACAAATCACACACACACACAGGGAAAAGTCTAGCTTATTCAGCATGCGTGTAACCATTTATGAAGTTTAAAGTATTTTTAAATAATTTTAAGTTATTGAAATATATTACTTGGGCAATGGCAACTGAACAGACCTTTATAAAGTTAAGCCTTTACATGCTGCACACATTCAAGCTCTGTCTGTACTGGCATTTCAAAGCCAGAGGCTTGAAATCTTTCTTTCTTGAAGTCATGGAGGTCATGTTTTCAGTGTACCATTCATCCGGTATTTCAATCACATGCCCCAGAAGCGATGTACAGAAATCTCAGCTCATAGTAGGGTTTGCGTTAATAGGGTTAACCAACTGGAACAGCTTAGAGATACTTCTTGGAATAAAACTGGCTGAAAACAGAATCACTGCTAAAGATCATCAATCTAAAATAAAGATTTATTATAGCTAATGTTATTTAAGCTAATTTTACCATTTTAATACAGAAATTCATATTCATCAAATATAGATAATAGCATATTATACACACACACACACACACACACACAGCTTTTTTTGCATAGCTCTTCATACATCAAAAGAGGCCTGACATACTTGTTTACTCCTGTGGTTTACCACAAATATAGTAGAGTTCCAACTATAACCAGCACAGTTTATTAGATCTCTAAATGCAGCTCATTTAATTTAGTCATCAAAATTGTAATAACTTCAAAATCTTGATACTGAAGAGAAGTAACATTCAGTTACTGGTAACTCAACATTTCTAAGTGTTAGAGGAAGAACACCCTAGGAGAAAGTTGCTGTTAAAAGTATTGAATAATCTCTGTGGTCTGTGTACTCAACACCTAGAATGGACTGCAACAAATAATAATGCCTTAGCCTCCTTCTATAATAGTCTGAATTTTTGACATTTCATGAATATTCTACTCATGAGATAATAGTAACTAACACTTTTATAGGTCACTAGATTTTAGAAACCATTTTTAAATACATTTAATTTTACTAAATGTCATCATTATCAACCATTTTAAAGACAAGAGAACTGAGAATCAGCCGATAAACAACATATCCAGAATCACACAACCAATTGAAAGTGGGCTTTGGATTCAAATGAAGACTTCTGATTCTAACTTTAGGCTTATTTCTCTTGTAATATAATATGTTTATGATTAAGGCAATATATCCAAATATTTTTTCTTGTTGTTAGGCCTGAATACCAAGTAAAAAGCAATCTCAGTAACTAAAAAACTGCTAAGTTTCTCTAATTCTGTTCAATATTTGAAATGCTTCTGTGAAATCAATTTCAATCTGCACTACTAGTGATACGGCTTAGTTTCTGAATAAACACAACTTTTTTATAAGAAGTGAGCATTTGTAGGAATCTGAAACACCCATACCATTTTCTGTGCCCACTCGGGTCCCAATAGTGATTTTGATTCCCCAAAAATGCATTTATCTCTATATATAAGGTAAAGAACTCTAGTAAATTCACCTGTGCCAAAACAAGGAGATACATTGATCCTTCCATGGAAAACTAACATATTTCAAGAATTTTGTGTAATATTTGACTCTGCAGATACTGGGTTAGCCAAAAAATTCATTTTTTTTCCTGTAAGATGGCTCTAGGAACAGTTAGTTGTCTTTAACTTCATTTGAAACAATTTTTTAGGTTGTATTGTGGCAACTGTCATATCAGTGTGCATTTTTTTAAAAAACACCAAAATTGGTGAATTTCATGTAGCCATTTTAATATGGAAGATGGTAGAAAATCAGCAACATCTTGAAAAATGTTTTATTTTTTCAAGAAAGGTAAAAACACAACTGAAATGCAAAAAAAGATTTGTGCAGCATATGGAGAAGATGCTGTGAGTGATTGAACATGTCAAAAGTGTCTTCTGAAGTTTTGCGCTGGAGATTTCTCACTGGACGATGCTCCATAGTTGGGTAGGTCAGTTGAAGTTGACAGCGATCAGATCAAGACATTAGTTGAGAACAATTGATGTTGTACCACATGGGAGATAGCCAACATACTCAAAATATCCAAAACAATAAAGTTGCTGGTGAAAATAAAAAATGTGTCTTTTATTTTATGGAAAAAACTAAACAGACTTTTCAGCCAAACCAATGAGTGGCCCAGGGTGGAGATGTTCATCACTCTGATGCAGACAGTCAGTCATTGCATCACCGTTCACTGTACAATCGAAGGAGGGGCTACGGTGGACTCCTGGTGTCTTGCATTAAAAGGTCCACACTTAGAACATCTTAGTTTTAGAAGTAGATCTTTCATATTCACCCATGGTATTTAGTCCACTTATCAGAACTTCCTTCCATCTTTGGTAAGAAATATACCTCCATCTCAGTAAAATATTCCTGCATGCTGACCTTATTCAACTTGTAAAATAGAAGCCTTTTAAAACACCTTTTATATTATTATCTAAATAAATCTCATTGACTGAACTAATTATCTCTATATTTATTTGATTTTGAAAGCCATTAGGAAATACCTTGGTCTTCAAAAGATCACCTCACTTATAGACTTATAATTCCTCAATATCCCACTGCAAGTATTCCTTCAAGTGGGAACAAACTCAGCAGAGACCCAAGTGGAGAAATCATTTGTTCTAGTGAGTTTACAAGGCACGGTGTGCAAAACACAGCTAGGTAGTGTGGCCAACCATGCATATGCATCGTTTTAATAACCAAGTGTGTCACAGTCTATTAGGAAAACCAGCACAAAAATACAATACAGTGTGATCCATGTTATAGGATACAGTGTGGGCAGAAATCAAATCAATCAATATTGCTTGGGTGTGTTTGCAAAGCGTCAGTTGGGAAGACTTGGAGGAGAAGCAAAAACTTAACTAGAAGTTCAAGGAGAAATTCACATTCATATGAGACAAGAAAATAAATCTAATTCTAAGATCAGGAAATTTTATGTATTGAGATAAAAGAGGAGACAAAAAGAAACCAGGAGGTGTAAAAACTGACATTTTCTCAGACCGTCAGGTATATGGGGCAAGAACAGTAAACAGGAGCTAGATCATGAAGGACCCTGAGTGAAAAGAAGAAAAAAAAATAGTGAGAGAGAGTTTGAATTATTTCCTGAATCCATGGAAGGGCTTTATTAAAGGGCTGTATAAAATCACCTCTGTACTTTATAAATACCACTCAGGAAGTGCTATGGAGAAACAGAAGAGAAAAACGGGGTCAAGCAAATGTGATAGATTTCAGATCCCATTTCAAATACTCAGTTCATATGCACAGGCACACAGGTTCTCTTACACACACATCAAAGCTGGAGTTTCCTACTTTAAACTAAAGAGACAGGGAAGCGCATTTCAAGAGCCGGGGAGTCAGCTGAGGCCACTGCAGACCAGAATCTACTTCTATTTGACCTGAAAGGTTTTCCTGTTTTTTTTTTTAAAGTGTCCTTTTAATTAAAAGTGATAAGTCTTCTCTTGCATAAGTGACACTTTCATAAAGAGGAAAAAAAAACAACCTAAATTATGTAAAAAAAGCTCATGTAATAAGGCAGCTCAAGGATTCAGGAAGCCAGCCTGTAGACTATGGCACCATTCTGGAAGGAGATCATCAGAATATAAACCAGAAGGAAGGATATGGAGACTGAAGTGGAGTGAGAGATGCTTAGGATGACGGGGTGACTGATCAGATATGGAGGTGAGATGAAAGGATGGTGATGCATGCCATGTTTCCTTCTTACAAAGGTTATGAATGCAGGATGTATTCCAGAGGTGTTTGTGTTGGCATGATGTTTTAAACCAAATGAACAAACATTCAATTTAACGTTGAGACTCTGAATCGGCTGTTTGGCAGCAGAAAAATATGTTTTGTGTTAGTAGTTGGCAGTTAGCATTTTCTGCCGTGCCTACAACTGAGCTATGTAATTTACCGAGCATGGCACACTTGGTTTAGCTGCAGAGACAAAATAATCGTTCCCGTTGATGCCACTTCATAACACAGACGATTGCATGAACAGTTTAATTGGGCAATTAGTTTTATTGCCCAATAGCATAGAGCCAGGAGCAAAAATCCTCAAAACAGGTAATCAATACTGCTACATATAATCAGTTGAATTTTGACAGTAGGTAAACATAGGATTAAACGGAGTAAAGTCATTTTCAAATATCCTGATGTGATTAAATAACACTCTGTAGGGTTTTATAGAAATATTTGAAAAAAAGTATCCACTGCTTGCAGGATAAACTAATCTTAACCTGAGACACTGTTCATTTATTTATTCTTCTATGGTTACTGAACACCTATTAAGAGCCAGACCCTGTCCTAGTAAGTGCTGGGGAATACAATGGTAAAAACCATGGCCTCTGCAGTTTATTATTTAATGGAAGACATAAATGTTATAATCATAAAAGCCTGCAATTATAGCTTATACCATTGTATAGGCTTATACAATTGACTGTGACAAAACCTCTGAAGAAAAATACAGTAGGGAAAAAAAATGCCTTCTTCACTCAAAAGTCTGCTTACTAATTCCTACAACCTGTGAAGGTGTTACCTTACTTGGGGAAAGGGACTTTGCATATACGATGGAGTTAATCATTTTGAGAGGGCATTCTCCACAGAGGCCTCGTGTGATCACGGGGCTCTGAAAAGAAGGAGGCGGGGGTGTCAGAGTCAGAGAAAAAGATGTGACGCTGAGAGCTGAGAGCAGAGGGTGGGAGATCCTTGAAGATGGAGGATGTGGCCCCCAGCTAAGGAATGCAGACCACCCCGAAAGAGAGCTGGAAAAGGCAAGGAAGCAGATGATCCGCATGCCCTTTTACAGAGAGTGTGGCCTTACTTATATTTTGATTTGAACTCAGTGAAACCAATTTTGGTTTTCTGACCTCCAGAACTGTAAAATAATAAATATGCGTTATTTTCAGCCACTAAATTTGTGGGAAGTTGTTATAGCAGCAATAGGAAACTAATACATAAGGTTCAAGGAACTATGCATAATCTTATTAAAGCAAATTATCTAGCTATATAATTATGTACATTATGTATCAGATAAGTAAATACTCTATGTGGTATTTACTTTATATACCAGAAAATGTATACTATATATAGTATTTACTCATTTGATTGCACTACTTTTGTCTCTAAAATTTTAACTATAGTAATGAGATAAGATATATCCGATTTTGATAGCCATTCAAAACAATGTTTTTGTTGTTTCAATCAGAATTTTATGCAAAAATAAAATAGATAAGAATGGATGAGCTCATAGTTGAGATGAAAATACAGTCTCATTTCCTCCCAAATTGATATGAATATCAGTGTATACAGCTACCTATGTGAAAGATGTCCTTTCACTTTTTCCTCAGTGACGAACTGGTAAAAACCCTTAGCCAGGTGTGACTTAAAAAGTCTTTCCCCAAAGAATATTCTCAATTAAGAGTTTCTATTTAATCTTCACTCTGCTTTGGTTATTTTAAGTCTCGGCTTTGCCAATTCCTGAAGAAGGTGACATCAGCTGAGACGAGGCACTGAGATTTTTGTTATGGAATTACTCTGTTTATGTCTACTTCATCATGGAAACTTCTGCTAAAATCTTAGGTTTGCTTGAATTTTTAATGGTGTTTGGGATAAATTGAAACAGTAAGCTACAGACAGTTGTTTTACTTCTGCCTTTTTTAGATTTTTAAAAATATTTTCTCCCTACATGTCCCTATGTGGTTATAGCTAAAGCAGAAAAGCACTGTTTTTGGTTTATGGTTTTGTCTGTTATCAGCAAATATCAGATGTCATCAATGGGCAACAAGAACTGAAGGGGGTTTCCTGCTTGGGAAGAGAAAGGTAAGAAAGTCTACCTAGATACAATGGACTTTATGTATCATATCATAACTGAATCTATGCATCATATCAGATTCTTTCTTTTCGCAGTTCAACTTTTTATTTTAACAGAATCAGAATGCGCACCGCGCAGGCTGTGCTAGCATCTAAACTAATGCAATAAGCAATTGCTAAAGCTACAGTGACTTGAGGTTTAATCTTTGCACTTGGCAAGTTTAAATCTATTCTTAGATGATTTTTTAAACCTGTTTATAACAGAAAATATTGCTTCCTGATAAAACCTGCTCAAATGCTATTGCTGAATGCACAAGTCACTGACTATGCCAATGCAACAAAGATAACCACATGTTTGAGGATGGCATGGGCCAGACTTTCACTGCATCTCACACACACACACACACACACACACACACACACAACTAAACAAAGCTCAAGCAACAAATATCTGAGAATCTGGACACTTCATATCAGTGTTTTGAAGTGTTTCATTAATATCTTAAGACAAGTGTATCAGAAACGTGGCATGACTTAATTTCAAGTTGCTGATTTTGTTTTTACCAGCATCAGGAAGTTACGGCTGCGCTGCCAATGCTGGTCTGCTCAACGTGATGGAAGAGGTCCATGTGGTTTAACATTAAAAGCTCGTGCTACCCCCAAATGTATAGCATTCACATTCAAGCGCCGGTCTTTTTGTACTGTCTTTTGGTCAAGTTTCTTTAAACTTCCAAGGAATTATTTTAGGCTTACAAATATACATATTTATCAAAGTGTTAGATAAATATTACATATAGATAGCAGCAAAAAGTATCCAGAAATCTGTCATGTGCAAACAGTTTTCTTCCCAACTATCACTCCCATGGCCTCGAATAAATTTTAGAATCCAGTCCCATCCCCCTTCCCAGATAAGCTGTGTTCAGCAATCTCCAAAAGACAGAATAAGTCTGGAAGTTTAAGGACACACACATAGACATATATATAAAGTTCTCTGGGTGTGCAATGAAAGGAGCACTTTATCAAATTTCATGGGCAAAATGTACAAAGGCCTAAACCTAGACTAATTGAAATAACACCATAACAAATGACCTCCGTTCTGTCGAGCACACCTACTTAATAAAAGTTTCGAGAAAGGCACAACACACTTGAAAATCAATCTATTGCACTTTAGGAAATTTTTTGCCATCTTATTATGCCACAGAAAAATGACTGAGCATTTTCATCACCGCATTCTGCCAAAGACTATATATGTATGACCCATAGACATGGACAACAGTGTGACGATGGGCTGAGGGGGGGGGGGTGGAAATGGCTGGATGGAGGTGGGCAAAGGGGGAAAGATGGGGACATCTGGAATAGTGTAAACAACTAAAATGAAGTTTAAAAAATTTCCACATAATTCAAAGTGGCAGAGGCATTTTAGTGGTGGGCAATGCTCATCTTTGGCCAGGTTTAGCAGAAACAAGCTATACATACGGTGGAAACCTACCCAACTAAAACTAAGACTGCCCTGTACAGCCGAATGGACACACCTTGTGCAGTTATATACATATTTCCAATCTGTGATCTTGAAGGGTTCAGTTTATTACTTTTCTGTAGCCATTTTTACCAAATCTATAGTTCCAAACTCTTATAATAAATAACTTTGTACTTAAATGTCATAAAATGCCTTCTCCTAAAACTTAGTGTCTTAACCACGCTTTTGGTTATGACACAACCACAAAGAAGAAAATTAAACTCACGTGGTTTGAAGATAAGAAAATTGGCCAAACCCTAAAGCAAGCACACAATTCTCCAGCGCCCTGTGGGAGTTCCAAGAAGGTGCCTGGGATTTTGTAGAAACCTATTCCTGCCCCATTGGAGGAATACCTGCAGGATGTTAGTAGAGTTGCATTTTGGAATGATTATTCTGATTGCAGTCATCATATCCAAGGTCAAAAACAAGAGGGGAAAACCTCTTCCATCACTTTTTAGCTCCATACTTAATAGCTTCTGAAGCAGAGTAAACAGGATAACTCGGTGCAATGCAGAGCGATGTAAGAACATATGAAAAAGGACCAAGTCTGTAGCTGAGAGAAGAACTGGTTAAGTAGTACTCAGCTTTATTGAGAACTGGCCACGTGGTATGCGATTAGGTTATTCAGAATTAAAGGCTCTGGGTTGGAGGAGATGGGGGTACTGATTCTATAGAACTCACCCAGCATGAGAAAGCTTCTTCACTTTATTCTGCTTTTGCAAGGAACTGTCTTTAAAAGTATGACTATTAAGTATTATTTGCATAAATATTTAAATGAAGTGAAGTAACTTAGCAGAATTTAAAAAATAATTACCTAGGTATAACTAGATTCTATACTCATACATCAAAACTGCAATAAGCTACACTTGCATTTGAATGCTGAGCTATTTGTTTAAAGTTTTATACTCACCTCCTCTCTCTACCACACTCACAGATTATTGTTGAAATCTAATCCATCATAAAATGCCGTGGGTTCTGCACATACATTTGTCTGAAAATATCTAGATGAATCAACTGACCTGGAGTGTTTTCAAATGGAAAGTTTTCAAAGTTGAAAGAAAATCCAATTAAATCTAGTAGATTTATTTGCTGGGGAGTCAGGGGTCTAAACCACGAGCGGCAGAATCACAAGCACCTCCCCTGGCCTTTGCCATCCATCCCTTCTCTGGCACATTTCGGAGCAGGATATGGTCGCACCCACAGGAGGCCGTCCGTCTGCGTGGCCTCCCAAGTGCAGTTTTCTGTTGGTAGGAAACCCACCAATGTTTCAACTGCCCCCTTCTGGCCACTTCTTCAGCAGTGGTTCTTTTTCAATCTGTTTTTATACACTATGATGAGATGAACAGACATTGTCTCAGCTTTTATCAGTTAAATAAACGACACTTCCCTCGGAAAATGTAGCCTTTCCTGTCTCACCAGAGACATTTTCGATTTATTTATTCATTCCACATACATGCACTGCTCTGCCCTAATGCAAGTCAACAAGCATTTCTTGTTCGTCCTCCTGCATGTCACTCCTGCGCTAGCCCCAGAGAACACAGAAAGGCAAGGCACGGTCCCACCTAGGGCTGTTCACACTCTGGGGATAGGACAGGATAGCAATTTGATAGCATGCCATTACTTCTGTGATACTGGCATAAAGGCCTTGAGCAGAACCCAGAGATCTAGAGGCCTGGTGACGGAGTGTACTGTAGTCTCCCCTATTTATGGGGCACACCTTCCAGGACCCCTGGTAGATGCCTGAAACCACAGATAGCACTGAACTCTAGATATAGCACATGCCTACGATGAAGTTTAATTTATAAATTAGTCACAGTAAGGGATCAATACTGGTAATAATATTATATTATAATAAAGTGGAACAATTATAATAGCATGGTGTACTAAAAGCTATGTGTCTACGGTCTCTCAGAATGTCGGACTGCGCTGTGCACACCCTCCTTCTTCCTGCGATGGTGTGAGACGGTAAGTGCTAAACCTGCTCCTGAATCTGCGTGGCCACCCCTTCCTCGCAGCAAGTGGCCTGGTGTCCTCGGTTCAGGTGATCCCGTGCTGAAGTCTTCATGTGGGCTCAGTGCTGTCTGGCACAATGCGTTGCATCAGTCAGAACATGTTTTCTGTTCCTGTCTTCTATGCACAAGTTCAATGCCTTTTCCATCTTAACTAAGCACTTACCACACGCTCTGGCCGTAACTTCTGCGGTTTGAGGCATGATAGCAAAACTAGCACAAATTTCTCTTCTCTTCACGATGTCATGGATCAGAGACTGGTTCTCACCATAGATCTTGGTGACCACAGCATAGGAGCTTGTCCTTTCCTTATTAAGTTGGGAGCTTTCACCCTTTTCAATTCAGGGAAGCACTTTACCACTTCTCTTGGGCATATCTGACTTGCCAGCATCACCGCTCTTGTGCTTTGGGGCCATTACCAAGTAAAATAAAAGTTACTTGAGCACACTGGGATACCAGGACAGTCAGTCTGGTCTACTAAGTGGCTGAAGGCAGGGACCATGTACACTTTGGACACGCTGGATGAAGGGATGGCCCCAGGCACGGCAGGCAGGGCAGAGCAGGATGGCACAAGACTTCATCACACTACTCAGGAGAGTGGGCAATTTAGGATGTATGGACCCTTTATTCTGGCATTTTCCATTTAATATTTTCAGGCTGCGGTTGACTGTGGGCAACTAAAACTGCGAAAGGAGAAACCATGAATGAGGGACTACTGTAATACCACCGAGGAGGTGGCCCATGATGCAGATTCAACTGTGACATCAGATGACTTAGTGCAGTCCACTCAAGCCAACTCTGCTTAAAGCCTAAGAGGACAGTAGTGTGTGGCTCAGGAAGTTTGTGTTGAATTGTAAAAGGGCTAGTAGCTCTGCACTGCTAGGGTTAGATTTTCACTTAGAGGTGTAGGCCATCTGTACGCTTATTTCTCAATGAAGTGCTCACTTCGTGGAAACAACCCTTTCTTTTTTTAATGCATACCCTACTTGCTATATAACAGAAATATCAAATCAAGTACAGACGTGTACAAAATACAAGCTCGTAATTTAAATAATAGCACTATGGAATTTTTTAATATAAAAAATATCTTATCCTCACTCAAGGACATTTTATTTGCTTATTTTAAGAGAGAGAGAGACATCCATGCAAGAGAAGCATTGATCGATTGCCTTTGTACACTCTGAGACTGGAGATCCATGCTGGGACCGGGGATCATAAGTGTCCAGACAGGGTTGCATGCAAGGATGAATCCGCAACCTAGGTATGCATCCTGATTGGGGAATCAAACCCTCAGACCTTGGGTTACAGAACAACGCTCCGATCACTGAGCCACACTGGCCAGGGCAGAAATATTCTGACAAACAACTTCAAGGTCACATTCTTATTGGAATAATAAAACATTTATATAGAGATCAAATTATAGATAGATAGATAACAGGCCATGTAAAATCCACTTACAGAGTGAACTAAAGGGGCCAAGGTGGAGCTCAAATAATTTATCTGTGTCACAGGCAGGTATGTTTGGAGTAGTGGCCATTGTTGACTGACTGACAACCAGAGCGGAAGAGATAAATATGTATGTGAAGAATTTCAATTATTCATGCTTCTTAGGAGGCAGCTTGGGTTGAAACTATGGCGTCTCATTTCCTGTCAGTTACACTTGGAGATTGTCTAGCAGGCCTGGAGAAGAGTGTCTTTTTCAGGAAAACCCCTTCGTGACACAGCACTGAGGACGGCTTCACGTCGCCTAGGAGGGAAGAAAAGGCTGCAAAAATCCACGTGGCTTTGAATAAAGCATGTTCAAGTACATTCAAGTCATTTATCTAAATTTATTATGATAAAATCATGAATTATTTTTGCTCCATATTTGCAATTAGATGGTACAACAGATGGTGAAGATTTACAGAAACATTAACATTCTGGAAAAGACAAGTTTAATAAATTTGTCGATGGGAGTCTCTGAGGCTATGGGAAAATGTGCCAAATAAAATGGTAGCTCGCTTTGCAAGAAGGCACAGACCCAGAGAGGGATATTTTTGGATTTCCGCTATCCAATTGCAAATCCTGATTTGTAAAACTTTAAGAACTGTAGGTAGCTTCAAACCTTTTTTCCCTGATGCCCACATATTATTCCAACAGATCTGCCAGAAAAGATGTCTGTCAGCAGAAGTGCAAGACACCCGTCTTGCACAGCCCCTAAACTCCACAGCAACAGGTCAGGGGAGGTTAGCTTCTCTTTGAAATACAAGTAATGAGAAATTATTCAAATCAGACCCATCTCAGTCTCAGCTCTCACATCTTTCCTTGGCCACATAAACTATACACCTTAGCAAGTCATTTGTGTATTCATTCATGCAAATAAACAAAAAGTGCATGCAATGTTTCTTATTCCAATAGCATGATAGTAAATATTATGCTCTTTACATTGGGTGGGGAGGGAGAAGTCTGTTCCTTAAGCATTGTGTTAACATGGCAAGAATCCAGAATCCTCTTTAGCATGCCTTAGCTCCATCAGTACAATTCTTTCTTTCTTGATTGAATTTTTCTCATTTGCAGTGAAAAGCACATCATCAGATCCCCATAAATATATTTCTAACATAGTCACTGACATTTCATTAAACCAAACAAATAGAAATACAATTTTAAGGAAAAAAAGATCAATGAGTCTTACTTATAGGAGTAGTTTCAATGGTGTACATCAAATCCTAAAAATTCTACAAGAACTACTTTGTAAAATTGTATATTAAACCAGGACTCCATGATGGCTTTTAAAGGGAATTCAGGGATGCAAGTCAAAATTCTAGCTTCTTAACTCCTTAATATGAATGCATCCGGGAAGGCCCAGAGTCACCCAAACCACCAAAAAAAATGGGGATTGGCTTGCCATCCAGCTCTGTGGGACTCAAATTCTCTCTCTACACATCTCTGCCTGACTTTGCTCGCAGTCCTGCCCCTTCTGCCTTCCTTCCCTATGGGTGGGCAGCCCCCACCCTCAGAGTAATTCCAGTCCAATAGTGGCATCCACACAGCAGCAGTTCCTGTTAAGTTGCTGGAATATGTAGCTTTCCCTCCCACCTTCGAATATAAACATCCTGCTTGTCTTCACGCCAGCACGCTGGCTGAGAGGAACATTTGGAATTCCACTTTCCCCAGGATTGGTCCAACTGCGGGATCGGCAGCGCCGCACCCCTGGCACCGGCGTTTTGGTCTCTGATGTTCTCACTAATAGATTTTCCATCTGTTATTCTGTCATTTTATTGGTGTATAACTATATTACTTTAGGTAGCAGGAAACTGAGCCAATAAAGACGGGGTCTCCAGCCACGTTCTGACAGGGTAATTTAGTTAGAAACCTGCCCCATTCAATATCTGGTACTTTGGCAAGAAACGGAAAATGATAAGGGTCCTAATATTAAGACTATGTAAACACAACTTTCAAGCCAGTTGGTTTTCCATATTTTTAATGTGGAAAATATTCTAAATATGACCCATTAATACTGTCATGTGAGTTTTATAGATAAGAGCATAGCAATAACAAAAAAGACAAATGTAAAATAGAAGATCCGTCTTAGTAACTAAACCAAAGACATATGTCTTTTAAAAAAGGAGAAAGAAAAGATAGAAAAGTAGAAATATCTATAGTAAAAAAGTCTATTCAATGCAAACCTGATGGTATTTTCAGACAATAGCATGGTGATTACCAGAGTGAAAGGCGGGGAGGGAGGTGAAAGAGGGTTTAGGGGCATAAATGGTGACGGAAGGAGACTTGACTTGGAGTGGTGCACAGCACAGTATACAGATGATGTGTTGTAGAATTGTACACCTGAAACTATATGATTTTTTTAACCAACGTCACCCCAATAAGCTCAATAGAAAAGAAACAAATTTTTTGTCAGAAGCTAGGTGAGCATCAAATATACTTTGAAAACACAGGCAGGGTCATATCTGTCCAAACCCCCAGTCCCCTGCCCTTGTTTCTGGGTCCAGCCATGGAATTTACTTTAATCAATGGGACGGCAGCAAACATGACATACCCAGAGGCTGGTAAAAGTGATTACAAACTTCCATTTCTGTCTCGTTTGTCTGCCTTCTCCATGAAAACATGCCTGGAAAAGCATTCTGGAGGATGAGACATAATGAGCAGAGCTGAGTCAAACTTGTCATCACAGCCAGTGACATCCCTGAGCAGGTGACAGTCAACTAACCCTCCAACACGCAGCTGTCAGCAGGTGCATGCGTACACCTAGGCTAGAACAATCACCAGCCATCTCAGAAGTGGGAGCTAAATAAATGATTATCCTTTGAAGCCACTGAGTTTTATGGTTGTTATGCAGCATAATTATTGTAATAGATAACTGGTATACATGTGCAAATGATTACCTTAAAGGAATTTACATAAATAATGCAAAAGGCATTTAAATTCATTTGCAATCAGGACAATTCAAATTCAATCAACAAGGAGACATCATTTCTCACTCATCACACTGAAAAGCACTTTGTCTGACAATATCCAAAGTGGCCCAGATAACTGACTATAGGAATGGAACTGTGACTTGTTACACCCTCCCCGGAGGGCAGCCATGAAGCTTACATCAAAATTTAAAGCATGCATTTTATTTGACGGAACAATTCCAATTTTCTAATAGCCTGAATGAAAGGCATGTGTACACAGGTACAAAGATGTATATAAAATAATGTTCATTGTGAAGAAAATGTGAACAAAATCAAATGAAAACAATATAAATGCTCTTCAGTGTAGAAAGAGGTAAACCATTTGTAGTCTGTTCATATTATGGAATGCTATACAGTTGTTAAAAATAATGAAAATGCATTATATTCTGTAATAAAGCAATACGTCTGGCTGCTATGAAGTTAAAAAGGAAAGCAAGAAAGTAGGCATTTACTGCAATATTATTTATGTAAATGTATATCAATGTGTATATATGTGGGCAAGAGATACTAAGAAAACAAAGATTTATTGTTTATGAAATTGGGAGGGAAAAGAAAATGGAGGGGGAAGAACAAGAAGAAACTATCGTATTTCCTCAAGATTTAGATATTTCCACTTTTTTAATTTAATACTGTGTAATGAACACATTCATTAAGAAGAAGCATTAACTGTAAAAAAATTAAAACCATAAAAAGACCTAGAAGACTAATTTGTGAAGATTTTGTAGATTTTAACCTGTGGTCAGCTGTCCAAAGAAAAAAGGAAAACTGTTGCAAAAATGTTAATATATCTCAACATATAAAAACAAAACATTTCTTCATGTTATAAGTCACTGAAAGCAAATTAAAAGTTAATCAACAGCCCGGCTGGTGTAGCTCAGTGGATTGAATGCGGGCTGGGAACCAGAGGGTCCCGGTTTGATTCCCAGTCAGAGCACACGCCTGGGTTGCAGGCCAGGTCCCCAGTGAGGGCCATGTGAGAGGCAACCATACATTGCTTTCTACCTCTCTTTCTCTCTCCCTTCTCCTCTCTCTGAAAATAAATAAAATCTTAAAAAAATAATAATAAAAATAAATAAATAAATAAAAGTTAATCAACAAAACACCTTAAAAAGCATTGCCACAGACTAAGAATTAACATCCTTCACACATAGGCAGACCTTACAAAACGGGAGAAAAAGATTAAAAAGTGCTAAAGAAGGTAGAGGGCACAGGGGCCTCTACAAAGGAGAAACACAAATGCCAAGTGTCAAAAAAAAAAAAAAAAAAAAAACACTTCAACTTGAGTAACAATCAATCAAATGTACTCCAAAATATTACCAGGGTGCCATTTTCCCGTTTTCAACTGAGAAAGAATAAGTAATGTTTACAAAGACGTACTCTTCATAGAACCATAGTGAAAACAGAGACTCCCAGCTTCTATGGAGGGAAAGTAACCAGTGGACATTCCCAGAGAACAACTTAGAAAGATCAAAACAAAAACGCAGAGACATTACCAGTGGTTATCTCTGGCTATTAGTAATAGGAATAATCTATTTTTGCTACTTGCCTATTTTAAAATGATATTAAAGCATGAGGAACAGTCTGACAATGGAGGTCCTTTTTAGCAGATGGCAGCACATCTGCTGCACGGGGGCGGTGGAACTTGCGCGTCGTGATGCCCGGAGCTTCTGACTCTGGGGAGGGCTGCTGGGACTGAGGGCGAAAGCAGAGCAGCAAATGGGGGATGGACCACGGTCCCTGCCAAGCAAGTCAACGTTAGAAAAGGGACGGGAAGAAGACGACTGAGACTGTCATCAGTTATTGTCTTTGGGTGGTAGAAATGCTGAGTGAATTTATATTATTTACACCTTTGGCAAATTCCAGAGTTACCAGAATTTCTGTATATTACCTTAATGATAGGAAGAATGTTTATATAGCTGCGACTGGGTATTTCTTTGAGGGAACAGTTTGTTCTCAATCTATAGAACATTTGTCCTATGGTTCTGTTTCAATATATTTTTAACGTCTCAAGTGATAGAACTTTCATTGTTTTATCTCTGCAACAGTTTCCAGTTTGGGTGTTTTGTTTTGTTTTGTTTTTTCATCATGATATCAGAAAATATTTTTATTCTTCATCCCACATTTTCCTTCATTAATGTCTTCCTCGGGCCTTTGAGAGGTAATTTCAAAAGCTTGAAGAAGTCAGCCTCTCTATATGCGGTAAAGGCTGTGCTTCTTAAATAACTTTAATCTTAATACTTTTTGCAGTATTTTTAAGGTATTCTGCTCCCTTTCATGTCAGCTGATTTGCTCCTCTTTCTTCTGCATGCTGCCTACAGAAATCCGACTTTAATTATACCAGTGTTGAAACTTCAAAAGAAAGCCACAGCACAATGGATGTATTCTTTTTTGGTTTAATATTTGTTAAAAGAAGTTTTCTTTACCTACTAGGTAAAGAAATGAAAATAGAGTTGAGTTTTATTGAACCTGGTCCTACAGCAAAGTTGCAGTTTGGGCTTTCTGAACCAGATATGGTAGATGAGGGAGGTCAGTCACTACCTTTTTTTCAGGTAATAAAGCACACAGGCAATCATTCTCTCAACTCCTACTTTTATACTTTTATTATAGGTATTTCTAATAAAAGTGGATGTGTTCTCTGTTTTCACACAATATATAGTAGCTTACACAAAAATCACTCTGGACAGAGAACTAAAAGAATCATGCATCTACAATTAAAGTGTAGAAAGTAAAAGAAAAGGCAATTTTGATGACTCGGTCTTATGGAGGACAAGAAGAAATTTGAGTTCCAGATGACTGAATAGTTTTATAACTTTTCTGCTATAACTTTTTTTCACTTGTTAGGAGAGTTTTATTCACTTATTGATCCAATATTTACAGGGGGTCAAAGGGTCAGTCTCTGCTCATGGCAGAGGCAACCACCATGCCGGCCAGCTGTCCCCCACTCCCCCCAAGATCACTATGTACAGAGAAGGGGCCTCCTTGGATCTTCTTCAAAGCCATCTGGCAGAGGTCATGGGGCTGTATTTGGGGGCCCAGCTCCAGAGGCAGGGTGGGGCCCGTTACTCCTTGGCATCAGGCCCTCTGGGAACATGGGGGCTCCAACTGCTTGCCTTGGTCCTGCGGCACCCCTCCCCGAGTGCCTCGCAGAGGCTGAGGAAGCTGGCGTGGCAGGGAGAGCTGAGTGGCGCTAGGTTCCTGCAAGCTGCTCTAACTTTCGATGGAATTTGCCAATTGCCCTGCTGGCTAGCTTTCATTGTCTTCCCACAACACTTTAAATGAAATCCAGACTCCTGGCCATATCTTACAAAGCCATGATCTGCTTCAAGCTCGCCTTGCTAACTTTTTCTGGTGCTACATTGTTCCTTATACCCCCATTCTGGCCATTTACTAGCTCCTGGAACACACAAGTCATCCCCACTTCATAGTCTTTGAGTTTGCAATCCCCGATACCCGGAACGTGTCTTCCCCACTTCCTATGCTGATTCCTCCTTATCGTTCCAGGATGAAAAGGTTTCACCTTAATAGGTGGTCCTTTCATCACCTACTTTTAAATCTCTGTGCTTAGTTGTTTTCTTTCTAAGCAGGCCTCACAATTTCTGATTACATAAAGCTGACCCTTCAACAATGCAGCGGTTAGGGCCACCAACCCACCACACAGTCCAAAACTCAGTCATAACACCTGATAGCATAAGAAGTTGATTAACACCTATTTTCTGTGTTATATGCATTATATGGTATATTCTTAAAATATAGTAAGCTAGAGAGAAGAAAATGTTATTAATAAAATCATAAGAGAAAATAAACTTATGGTGTTTATTTTTAAAAAGCTGTGTATAAGTGGACCTTTGCAATTCAAACCTGTGTTGTTCAAGGGTCAACTGTGATTATTTATTGGGCTTCTTAATGCCTGTCTCCCTCTCTAGATGCCAAAAACAAAGAAAAGAGGTATAGTGTTAATATACCACTAAGCATCTAGCAGAAAGTTAGCATAGAGTTCATGGCCAATAAACGTTTGGTAAGTAAATCACCAAATATAAATATATATATCACCTATACTAATAAAAACACACTTCAAGGTCTCTTCTGTAATGAGCCATGGCTGAAATCTTACAGCAAATATATTTTTTTAACTCATCTTGCTACTGAGTGTGTATCCAAACTTCAGGGTAATATACAGTAATTAATAGAGACAAAAAAGTTCATGGAGTCACAGAATATTAAGGTCAAAGGGATTGGAGGTATCTCACTTTAATCTTTTACTATCTAGAGCAGAGTAGAAGGTAGATCCAGACAATATTCGGAACGCAAGAATAGGGCATCTCTAAGTAGCAGTCTTAAAAAATAAATTCATAGGAAAAAGTTCATAAGTGTCTCCTAGAAGCTTTCAAAGGTTAAAGGTAAGGTTAAAAGTAATATATATATGCTACATATATATTACATATATATTAAATATATATTGTGTATATCTATAATTTATAAATTATAATAGTATATATTACATCCCCCACCCTGCCCTGTCTGTCGCAGATGAGAATAAGTCTACCAAAACATGATCTGCTTGGGGAGGAAAGGCAGCGGATCTCTCAAAGGAGAAGGGCCACAAGACTGTTCCTCAATGAGCTTTTATTTGGTTTAATTTGCACAGGAATACAGGGCATATATATAAAGCTCAATAATTGTCAGGAAATAATGATCAAACAATAGATAACATTCAAAGAACTATGAGGGCTTTTTTCTGAGTCAGGCTCAGATAGCTAAAGAGCAATAAAACTTTGAGGAAACAAACTCATTTTATGCTTGGACCCTTATCAGAAAACTGAGGACATTCTTAGAAAAGCAGGTTTCACAGGATTTTAAGCATTCTTAGGCCTGATTGCCCCTAGGGAACCTGCCCTTTCCAGCACAGGGCTGCACCCACCTCCAGCATTGTTTCAGGCTTAAGTCAGGCAGGGGAAGTAAGGCAGCTAAGAGATTAGGAGACTTCTTGCAGACAGAATGAGGACTCAGGCTAAGACAAAGCCGAGGGATGAGGGTCCATCACTCCCTTTTTCTATAGCCCCCACAAGTACTTCCCTGAGGGCCCCTTTGTGGCCCTGCCTGTCTTAGGTCATCCCTCATTTGAGGAATCTTACCCATCATTGGCTAACCAGTCATCCGCCCAGGGCCAAGCAGGGTGAAGTAAACGGGGGCAGAGGTGGTACCCCTGCTAGGGAGATAAGCTTAGTCTCCTTAGACACTTATTGTTCCAAGGTCCTTTACTCAGCCTTAGCCATGGGGTTGCAGCTTCTGAAACCAGGCAGGGCAGTTCCCAACAATGTATACTAAATATATAGATTTAAACTTGTCTTGTTGATGATAGCCATTCTAATGGGTGTGGAGGAGGTATCTCATTGTGCATTTTCTTGGAGAGGTGGTAGAGAAAATGGAACTCTCATTCACTGCCAATTGGGAATATAAAGTGGCACGGCCACTACAGAAAATATTTTCCTAAAAATTTTAGAAAAAAGTTACTGTTACAGAGCAGGGCGGGGACACCCAACGATATCCCAACCCCGCACCAGGTTCATTGTGCTTGCTGCCAATGGAAAGACATCTCTCAATGCCAGAGACTGGTGAAAAGGAAAGGAATTATTTATTTTCAAGTTATACAGGCTTAGAGTAATGACTTAAGGTCTCCTTTAAAATACCAGAGTTCTCTAGAATACCCACAAACACACACAGTCCTTCCTTCTCCCCTTTGCCCAGTCCAGGGTACCATATCTCAGGAAAAGAAGTAGAAGTCCGTGATTCAGGCAGACCCTCGGTTCCAACACCATCTGCTGTGTTGCCACCGCAATTTCCAGTTAATCCAAAACCATGTGGCACCTTCTCATGGCCCACCAGCAGGAGTTCTTTCTCCCCTTTTCTTCTAGGCAAAGTCTCTCCTCCTTCCTAGACCGAGTGGCAAAAGGAGCCACCCAAAGCCAGGTGGTCCTCTCTCTCTGTCTCTCAGGTTGAGGGGTCCCCACTCCTCCAAAGCCTCGTGGTCCAGACCCCCTTATGGCTGCCATGCCTGGGTTTAAATCCCCGCGCCAATCTTTCTCTGCAGCCCCATTTCCGACTCCTCTTTCAATCAGCTACACCTACCAGACTTCATATTCTTCCAGCTTTACTGGGCTACCATGGTAACTGTGGGCAGGTGTGGCCCCATGGCACAGAGCCAATCATCTCCAAGCTCTCATGCAGGGGCTGTGTCCAGGGGGAGTTGCCTCCCAGTTACATCTTGGGTGGCAGTCACTTCCATCCCCCTGGCTCAAAGCATGGCCACAGCTAATTAACATATCTATGAAACCAGTTAAAGGTTATAGATATGTTAAATGACCACGCCAGAGGTTGGCTGCAAAGCTGCTGCTATACAAAACAGCTCTGCAAGGCCCTGCTCCAGGAGTCCCATCCCCCACCAGTTCGGACTTGTGGGGGTGAGGACATCCTATAGATATTTTTCTAATATTTCCTGGATACCTTGAGTTCTGAACCCCATTACAAATCCCTATCTGGGCCCACCTCTTGGCTGCACCCTGTTACATTACCATATGGCCTAGCAATCTCTCTTCTTGGAATCTACCCCCAAAATTTGAAAATGTTTATTTGTAAAGATATATTCACCCCTATGTTCATTGCAGCAATTTTCACAGTAGAAAAAAAACAAAGTGTCTCCTATAGATAACTGGACAAAGAAGACGTGGTACATATAATCAATGTAATACTACTCAGCCATAAGAAAAGATAAAATACTGCCATCTGTGACAACATGGATGGATCTTGAGAATATCATGTTAAGTGAAACAAGTCATTTGAAAAAAGTCAAGAACCAGGTGATTTCACTATTACGTGGCATAGAAAACTGAAAGAATAAATGAACAAACAAGACAAACAATCAAAAGCTCCTAGATTCAGACAATAGTATGGTGGTTACCAGAAGGAAATGGGTTGGGGTGGAGTTAGAAAGGGTAAAGGGGATCAATTGTATGGTGACCAAAGGAGAGTTGGCTTTGGATAGTAAACATACAATGCAATATATAGATGATGTATCACAGAATTGTACACTTAAAACCTATATAATCTTAGTAACCAATGTCACCCCACTAAATGTAATTTAAAAAATTTAATTCTTCTAAAAATGTAATTTTTTTAAAGTAAAAAAATTCAAAAATTCAAAAGTGAATCCCAAATGCTCTGCATGACCTAGCCCCATACCTCAGCCCCCCACCTCTCTATTCACAAGCATGGCGCTCCACTCGCTCAGTGGATGCCCTCTGCGTCAGCATGTTCTCCGTCATTCCAGGGGGATGAACTCCCTGTGCCAGGAGTTGGCTTATATGGCTTTCACCGCCTAGAAAAAGTTTTCCTTTTATTTAACCAGATAACTCTCATACCCTATAAGCCTCACCCTGAACTAACATCTCCCTCTTCCTGAAAAATAAATCATGCATCCCTGTTTCATTCTATCCTAGCACCCATACATTTCTTAGAGTCTTAGATTACTTTTAGCCCATGGAAGGCCTTTGTTTCTGCCCCCGTACTTGATTTATTGTACGCCCATGTGGGCATTCATTTTCATTACCGTTTGTGTCAGTTTCCACGGCTGCCATAACAAAGGACCGAGGATCACAGACGGGGTGGCTGGACCAGAAGAGCTTTATTTTCACATAATAACGGTGGCTAAAAGTCAAGGTGTGCATAGGATTGGTGTCTTCCAAGGCCTCTCTTCTTGGCTTGTTAGGTGGTCACCTTTTGGCCTATGTCTTCCCCTGGTTTTCTCTCTGTGCACGTTTGTGTCTTAGTCTCCTCTTTTTATAAGGCCATCCGTTATATTGGATTAGGGTCCACCCTAAAGATTTTATTGTAATTTCATTGTAATTTTCAGTGTCTTATTAAAGACACTGTCTCAAAAAAAAACTTAAGATTTTTGGGGGTGAGGGACATAATTCAGCCGATAATACCACTATACTTAGTGTCTTTCTCAGAACCTGCTACATAATAGGCATTTTTACAAAAAAAAAAAAAAAAAGAAAAAGATATTTGTAAAAGAAGTGAATAATTTAGTTCGGTATTTCTTTGTTCAATTAAGAGGGACAAGAAACAAACCACTTTTGGTAAAATTGTCAAAAACAGCTTTTCAAAAACTATCCTTCTAGTAATTTATTAAGCAGCCAAGTTTTCTCTGAAAGATTCAGGCAGGTTTCTTTTACAAGAACACCTCAAGAAGAGAAATCCAATAAACTCGTCAGCCATGGGAGCAAAAGGTATCCATCTATGTATGATTTCAAAGACTCAAATGTTTTTAAGTACAATGTTGAGTCTTAGTTGTGTCAGACATGGGAAGTGTTTGTAAATTGCATTGTCCTTGTAATTTAAGTCATTGCTCTAAAACCTGTGATGTAGATACATCTGCAGTTGGATCTTTTTAGGTCTGTAATCAGGTAATACCTTCAGAGCTTTCTCCATGTTTTAAAATAACTATGGACCTAACCATAAATATTAATCCCTATTCAATATGTATGTACTCTAAAATCTTGAGGTGTGAATAGCAATATCTTATTACACGAACCAGAGTATTCATTAAGGGCTTTTGAATAATCTTTAGAGAGTATCTTAAAATTCAAGCATTACCATACAAATGGGTAGTCTGTAAAACTCAAAGTTTTCAGAAGTAACGAGTGAATACCTTCCAGGAATAAAAATGTCTTAATCAGAATATCAACATGAAAGAAAAAAAGGTCAAGTGCTTACTTGGAGCCAAGTTTCTTGGCAATAATCCCAAGAAAAGGAAATTTTATTACATGACTGCTAATGCATGCCATAATTATAGAATTTCAACGATACATTTTTGGGTCAGTGCAGTTCACCTGTAAATGCTTTGCCATTGTTTTCCTTTTCATTGTCATTTTGTTCTATTTGATTTTATTCTGTTTTTATACTGGTTGTGCATTTGCATACATTTGGGAAATGCCAGGAAAGCGATGTAGAAATACAACTACTATGAATTTTCATTATTTCCATGGTTTTCATGTTATTTTTAAAATATCAATACTGCAACTGACATTTTCTTTTTACCTCCAGCTCTAGGAATTTTAACCATGAATAACATGTGTACTCATGTTAATGGAAACACCTCCTATTTGGCCTTGTGAGACTGACTTCTTTTACTCAGTTTAATGCCTTTAAGAGTCATGCAATTTGTTGCATGAATCAATAGTTCCTCCCTGTTTATTGCTGAATAGTATTCCATTTTATGGGTACATCGCAATATATTTACTCATTCTCCCACTGAAGTGTGTTGGGTTGTTTCTAGTTTTAGCAATATGAACAAAGCTTCTATAAACATTAATATGCAGTTTTTTGTGTGTATATAAATTTTCATTTCTCTAAGTAAATGCCTAGGAGGAGGATTGCTGGGTCGTATGTTTAAATTTATAAGAAACCAACTAATTATTTTCCTAAGTTTCTGTGAAATGTATTCTCATGAGCAATGTCTAAAGGGATTTAGTTGTTTCACAACTCACTAGTATTTATTGCCAGTATTATTTTTTTTAATTTAGCCATTCAAATAGGAATACAATGGTTTTTCATTCTAGTTTTAATCTGTATTTTCCTAACAGTGAATAACACTGAACATTTTTTCATGTGCTTATTTGCTATTTTTATATTATTTATATGAATTTTTTCCTCAAATCCTGTGGCTATTTTCCAATTTTGTTGGTTATTTTCTAATTGTTAAATTTTATTTTTCTTCATGCATTTTTCATGCAAATCTTTTCTTGAATATGTGATTTGCAAATATTTCCTCCATTTGGTAGCTTGTCTTCATTCTTTAAAAATGTTTTCTGCACAGTAAAAAATTAATTTTTATTAAATCCAATTTATTATACTTTACTTGATTATACTTTCATT
Source organism: Micronycteris hirsuta (assembly GCA_004026765.1). Lineage (NCBI taxonomy): Eukaryota > Metazoa > Chordata > Mammalia > Chiroptera > Phyllostomidae > Micronycteris > Micronycteris hirsuta. The sequence continues at coordinate 34,209 of PVJI01010409.1, read as the reverse complement.
GATTCAAGAACTTTGTGCCTCATATTAGGTCACAAAGATTTTTTCCTAAGATTGTTCTAGGAGCTTTATATTTATTATCCATTTAGAGTTCATTTATATAGGTTTAAGTTTTAGTTTAAAGTTTATTTTTTTACATATGTATGATCAATTGTTCTAACACCATTGGTTAGAACCTTCCTTCATTGAATTGCTTGGGCAATACCACAGCGTTTTGATTAATGTGGCCCTTTATAATAAGTCTTAAAATTGGCGAGCACTATTCCACCCCCTTTATTCTTCTCTTCCTGAATTATTGTAGCTATTGCAATTCTTTTGCCTTTCCACATACATTTTACAGTCACCTGACAAATCTACAAAAATGTGTGCTGGGATTTTGATTAGCATTATGTCGAATTTATAGAGCAATCTGGAGAGAATTGACATGTTTACTATATTGAATATTCAAATCAATGAACATAGTATGTCCATTGAGGTCTTCTCTGATTTTTTTCATCAGAATTTTGTAGCTTTTAATATATAAATTCCGTACATGTTTTATAAAATAAACATAAATATTTAGAGTTATACTTTTTTCTTTAAATTTTGGTGTCTAAAGGCACATTGCTAGTGTATAAATACACAATTGATTTTGTGAGTGTTGATTTTGTATTCTGTGACCTTGCTAAACTTACTTATTAGTTGTGGAAAGTATATTCTCATATATTCTAGCCTAAAACCATATACATATATTTATATTTACATATATTTTATATGTTTATAAACCATATATATAAATATATACAAATATTTATTTATTTATTTCCTGGCATTTCCTACATATATAACCATGTTGACTATAAAGGTAAATAGTTTTAATAGTTTTATTTCTTCCTTTTTAAATTGTATGTCTTTTGTGTTACTGTGCCTCATTGCACTTGAAGAGGAGTGGTGAACACAAATATCCTTCTCTTCTTCTCAACCTTAAATGGAAAGCTGTCAGACACTTTTGATAAACCCGACACTTTTGATGTACCAGGCTGTGTAAGAAGAACCAGTGACTAGCTGTCTCTTTTTAGACAGGTAAGGGGTCTTTACCTCTGTCTACAAACTAGGGCTGTTATACTTGATAAAAATTTCGGATAAAAGACGACACTCTGAAACCCAACCCTATCCCCCCAGCCCTCTCTGGGGCAGGAAGCAAGAGAATCCTCTTAAGTGACCAAAAGCTCAGAAGTAGCTATCGGCTGCGACAACTGTCTACACTGAGAGCAAGCGTGTTCACATTGAAAGAAGCCTTCTACCCAGGGGTCAGCACTTGTTTTAACCTATGACGTGGGTGTATATTCTTTTCTATAAACTGAACTAAATAAAAATGATCAGTTTCTTCTCTTTTCAAATGCCCTGCATTAAATACTAATTAATTCTTTTGAACCAGCCAGACGCTCTAGAGATAATATAAATAATAATATAAAGTCTAAGTAAGCCGCAACAAATAATTCTGCAACAAGTATCAACACACATGCATAGAATACATGAGATTCATATTTCTCTCTATATATGCTATGGTATACACTTGTGTTCATATTAAATGCATGATGTGCATGTATATGAACATACATAATTGTATAAACTTCTTTTAAAACCTAGAGGCAATTAATAGTACTTAATACTATCTGTCAGTTGGAGCTCAAGACTAATAAGGACCTTTTGAAAGAACAAATAATAGTATAATCATAATGACTCTCCACCCAGATCCCAGGGGTTTGCTAAAGCCTCAGTAGATAATAGGTTTAAAGACTCCCCGTAAATCCTTAGAGAAAGTTTGGGTAAACAATTGTTCGTACTTGCATACCCCATACGTATGCTAATAACAAAGTTCTCCTGGAGATGATTTCCTGCTGGGGGAACTATATTTTAAAGGTAACATCTACTTCTGTTTGTCTCGTGAGAAAATGAAGCAACCCTGGTATATCAAGAAGAATAGCATGCAAGCTCAAAAAAATAAAGAAGAATCACAAAAGAAAAAGTGATGCATTATTTCAATAACGCTTTATATTCTTATTGCATATTTCATCATAAAGATCAATAAAATGTTCCAACTCTTAACAAATATAGGAATTATTCAACCTCCTGTCTTAACAAATTGTCTCAGGAATGTAAGACAGTAGCTGTATTCACACCCACCCAACTATACCAACCACTTAATGATTTAGGGTAGAAAGTCAAATGCAGGGGCAGACTGACTTAAGAAAATAGTCATAATCCACTTACTAGGATTTTGCTTCTTAAAACAAATATCCTATTTTCAACAAATAAAAATCAAATCTATAACAATTGCTCATAAATTTTAAAAATAGGGATATTATCACAAATGTCTCAAAATTATGACTAAAAGATAAAAGGGAGAAAACTGAGCGCTTTTCCATAGTCAGCCTACCTTATTGGGAGGGGGCAGTTTATGATGAGATTTTTCCATGAACTCACCTAGCCCATGGAGAATGGGAGTTTTACACAATGTATCTATTGCAGAGCTTTCCATCTTCAGTGAAAAACAACCTCCTTCAGGCGTGCTGTTGCTAGGCTACTATTAAATAGAATTACTGTGGTGTAATATATTCATAAAGAGTCAGGAGATAAGTAAGAAAATAATTATAATAACTTTGTCATGTTTATGCAACTCGATGCATTAATATATATCCAGAGGCATTATTCTAGAGGGAAGGAAGAAAGACTTATTTCCCATTTTGAATATTCTTAGTAATTCATTGAACATCTCTCTTATATCCCAACACCTTGAAAGCATTTCAATTAAAGAGGATACTTAATCCACAAGTCTAGGTTCCTGTATTTCTCTGAAACAATATTGATTGGCATAAATGCTGAGAGGTGACAGGAAAATCACAAATGTTATATTTGGAGGGGACCTTAAGATATACAGGGGTGGACAAAAGTAGTTTTACAGCTATTCATATGGAAAATAGTACAATGAGTAATAAATAACAACACAAGAATAAACTGTGTTTCACACACTCACAACTGGAAACCTCGTTTTGCTGACCCCTGTATACCTTGTATATTCTAGCCTAAAACCATTACAAAGAAATGCCAAGTATCTTAGTTTAGGGATTATGTGGTTGATTCTTGAAGCCTTCCATCAAATAATGTTGCTTCTCCAAATAACTCAGTGTAGCTAATATTTTACTTGCCTGGTTATACAAACCAATGATCATTTATGTGTTATAATCATTGGACGAGATTTTAAACACGAGATGCCTAAGCCAGAAACTTGTAGGCAGGGCCTGGCGTCAATGTATTTTAAAAGCTTTATTTAGTCAATTTGATGAGCAACTGGAGAAGAGACCAACCAGCAGGTCTGTAGACCATCAAACAGCCCATTCTCCCTTCAGAAGGCTTTAAAATAAAAGGGTGAGGATCACACACAGCTCAGAATTGGCCATCGGTTGTATTAATATTAGCAGAATATCAGAATCACAATATATAATTTACGCTCAAGAGGCACAATTTTAACTGAAGTTATTTCTTCTACCAGGCCTCTCTATTCTTTTTCATTCACACTCCAGAAATTTCGTTGCTTTAGAGAAAATAAAAGGATAGCATGAGCAGCAAACTCCATCTGTAAATTTTTAAAAATAAAGCTAGAACCAAAAATTGCACCTCTAAAGTGTGAATTTTGGTTTTGGACATTTTTGCAAGTGAAGGGTAAAAAATAAAACCTGCCAAGAAATGGAAAATATATATATTTTTCCACTTACCACTTCATGAAAGTGACTGTAAAATGTGCAAAATCACCATTGACATTCAGGCAATCCCTGAAAAATAGGTTTGAGTAGGATGGAGAATTAAATATGAGCTCAGCTATGTGAATTATGCATGACCAAAAAAAAATAATCTAAAAGGATATAGAATGATTTTCTTCTAAATTCTATTTTCTTATGCTGATGGTTCAGAGGGCAAGGACAAATGTTTCGGTTTTTTTTTTCCACTTCACAAAAAAAGGGTTTTATTTTTTGTTGTTCATCACAGACATTCAGCTAACTAGCACTAGGTATTGTTACCCTTAGTTTTAGGAAAATTCAGAAAATTGGGGATTAGGAGGACTGGAAAAAAAGAAATCTTTTTTTCAATTCCTCCTTTTGCCACCCTTCAAATATTTTACCTCCAGGCTGAAATCCAGCAAACTAAAGAACAAGCTCTTCCTCTAATTCTTAGACAGAACAACCGCCTGCTCCCTCTTCCTGCCTTTATGCTCCACTGGGGGCCTCAGCTGGACCAGCTGCCTGTCTCCAAGGAGGGGAGGAGGGCAGAGTCTGCCTGGGGCCTCGCTGGGCAGGCTACGTTCCTCCCTCTCAGGCAAAGGCTTAGAGTCTATAACTGAGCACCTAGGTGTGCCACGTCACTCTTGCATGTGTTTACGTGTTTCCCAAAATCCAAGATGGAATTTTAGCATAAGTCAATGAGCGAGGAGCTTGTGAAAAATGAGGAGTCTTGATGGGCAACAGCTCCTCACAGGGAGTTATTTATGATTCAGAGTTTGTCATCAGCATGAACTTTTCATGTATGTGTACATCGATAGAAAAATCTAAAAGGATTATGTACCTAACTGATAATACCGGTTATCGATGAGAGAGGAAATGGGACTAAGGCTGCGGTCAAAGTAACTTCCACTTGTTCTGTAATATTTTAATTTTGTAAAGTAATGTATCATGTTAAATGTGTAATAATTTAATCTTGTGTACACTTAATAGAATAAATAGAATAAAAAGTTCTATAAAATATACTGTAAAAGATAGACTTCCATGCTGGAGACCTTACCATTACAAAGGAGATGCCTTCTCTTTGAGAACAGGAATCTATTCAAATGCATTATTTCAGCCAGAGATACATTTATTCTGTTGCCTACTTACCCCAATGACTAGATATTGAATTATAGATTTCGTAAATTTGTTAATCAACTGAGGGGAGCAGGGAGGGAGGGCAAAAATACAGTGTGTGAGCCTCAGCTCTCTGTGTCTATGCTCCACGTAGATGCCGCATGCTTTCAAAGTCCTTCTGAAAACAGTGCTCCAGAAGGCCACTCTTAACCTGTAAGCGTTGGCCCATACTATCTTATAAAGTCAGGGTTTCTTAATGAAGCAGATACCCGACCTCTCTACTGGGTCTTTTTACCTTGAGGGTGTACCTGGATACTTCAGGGAGTTTTTGAAGATACATATACCCAAGTTCCAATACTGGAAAGTCTGATTTTGTTTAAATATGATTGGATTTTAATATGCACATGTTGTAAACAAGCCCCCGTACCAGCTGATTTTGATGAATTGGTTATGAATTTCAATGTAATATAACTATCATTATTAATTTGTACATACTGATGGTAGCATAGGTCTATTATATGATGAAGTCTGTCGAGAAAAAGTCCAGCCATTGTTAATATAATGAGAATGGTTTGTACATCAATGTAACCTCTCCCAGGCAAGGGGAGTGGACTGGAATGTGCATGTGTGAACAATAATGACTTCATTGTTGCAGTTAGTGGGGGTGGTAGACACAGTTGGGTGAGCATGTGTACTGTGTGGCTGTTGCATTCAAAATGACTGAGTGAATAGAGCAATCAATCTATACCAAATTTTGCATTCAGATGATTCAAAAGGGTGCAGCTATGGGCCCCGCAGCTATGGACAACAGGTGATTGGCAGCTTCATCAACAACATGCCTGCTCATACATCACGTCTTGTGCAGAGTTTGTTGGAGAAACATCAAATCACTCAGGTGACTCAGCCCCCCTACAACCCAGATTTGGTATCCTGTGACTTCTGGCTTTTCCCAAAACTAAAGTTACCTTTGAAAAGAAGATTTTAGATTGTCATTGAGATTCAGGAAAATATGACGGGGCAGCTGATGACGATTGGGAGAACTGTGTGTGGTCCCAAGTTGTCTACTTTGAAGGGAACTGAGGCATCATTGTCCTGCATACAATGTTTCTTGTCTCTTCTTTAATAAATGCTTCTATTTTTCATACTACACAGTTGGACACCTTCTGGACAGACTTTGTATGTATTTCCAGATGACTTGGATTATAGTTCTGCTCTTAGAACTCATTAACCTCATGACTTTAGGCAGTCTTATAGTTGCCCTAAGGTTTAGATTCTTCCTTGAAAAATGGGCTTACTGCTTCTATTTCTCATAGTCACTTCCACTCAACAGCATCACTGGCTTGGCCACATCTTGGCCCACATTTGTGTGAATGAATCACTCTCCTTTCAGTCCTCAGTACCTTGATCTTGAAAATTGGGATCGTGTTACTGGATCAGCGGTTCTCAATCTCTGCTCTGAATCAGAGCCCTTAGGGACAATGTAGGGTCGGGGTCGGGGCGGGGGGTTGCATGCGTTTGGGGAGGGGAGAGAAGGAAAGGAGAGGGGGGAGGAATAGAGTATAAGCAACATGCAACGAAGACCCTGGCCCTCTTTCCCTGCTTCACCCGTGGCGGGGTTTTTTGCATATTGAATATTTGTGTGAGATTTTCTTACAACCAAATATATTTTAAAGCACCAAACCTGATGAACTCCAAGGTCACATCCAGCTCAAAATTCTTTAAATCTAATTCACAAGATTGTTAGGCTCAAATTAATGATTGTTACTATGTTTCATAAAATGAAAAGCGATCAAGCTGAGTGGCCTTGGAAGTATCATAATACAGGCTTAAATTTTTCTCAGCCTGCACAATGGACTAACCTTCATTCTTTTTTATTGTCAGTCTTGACTTGATTTCTCTTGCCCTTGCACCCTTACACTGCTCATGAAAGAAACACTCACCCTGATCACACCCTTTCCCCAGACCCTCTGCTCCTAACCTCAGCCAATTTCAGCAGAGGAAGCCTGCTTCTTCCCCTTTTCCATCAGGCAGGGCTGAGGAAAGAACCACATGCCTACTGGGAGTATGGATGTTCCGGCAAGATTGCTCAGTCTCCATTAAAACCATTCTAAATAATCTCCGCACAAAACTGAGTCTGTGGCAGTCAATCCCTCCTTGAACCATAGAGCTGAGTGAGCCATCTAGAGGATTTCTCAGGGTCCTGCCCAAGTCGCCCTTCCACAAGCCCTGATCGCATACCCAGGTGCCCCACTCCTGAATGTTCAGGGTATGACAATGCTCAGTGGTGGAGAAATCACTTCACATGTGTGAACCAGAATGGCTTGTGAAGAAGACTCACTTCAACAAGTATTTAATGTATAACGTATCAACTACTTGTCAAGTTCACAGGTTACATGGATGAACAGAGAGAGTGACTGGTTTTGATGAGCACAGAAGCTGGAGTAAGAGTCATACTACAGCCAATTACTATAAATGTAACACAATCAGTAGACAGATAAAGGTCGATGTGACGTGTGGTGAAGTGCAGAGCATCCTCAGCGAAATTTGGATGCGTTAGGTAGGCTTCATGGAAACGCTCATGTTTATTCATGAACACTAAGTAAGAGTTAGCCAGAAAAAGCAAGTTAGAACAGATCTTCCCAAATAAACGAACAGTATCGACTGTAAAGCCAGCAAAACTGCCATCAGTTTGTTCTTGCTAGAACATACTATGAAAATTCCACGCAGAAAGACCAGGAAGTTAGTTAAAGAATGAGAGTGTGTCTTGGAAGGAGTTTATGTTACCATAAAATCGCTTGGACTTTATTCTGCAAGTCACAAGAAAACCCCTGAAGTATTTTTTTTTTCTATTTAAATTGAATTTACTGGGATGGCATTGGTTAATAAAATTATGTAGGTTGTGAGTATACAATTCTATAGCACATCATCTGTATATTGTATTGTGTGTTCACCACCCCAAGTCAAGTCTCCTTCCATCACCATTTATCCCCCATACCCTCTTCTACCTCCTGAAAGTGTTTTATGCCAAGAAGTAGTGTCTTGGAACAGTTTGTTTAGGTACATCTCTTTCTCTAATATGCTATTTGCACATCAAGAGATTTTCTTATGGATAAGTACATATAAATGATATGAGACCACTGCCAGAAATGCAACTACTCTGAAAACAGTTTGCAAATACTGCTGTGAAATATTTTAAAGTACATATGTTTACACTGAAATCCAGATTCCTGCACATTAACCTCTTTCTGAGTGTTTGCAATGCTTCCATCACGGGCAAACATGTGGCTCATTTACTGAGACTTACATTTTGGTGACACAGGCTTAACAAGGCACTAGAGGCTTTATTTACATTCCTCCCTAAAATGCTGTTAGAATTATGCAGATCTGGTCCTGATGCTGCCGTTTTCCCACCTAATTATTTCTCACGTATTCATTTGCATGTTTTGATTCATTTTCTTCACATTTTCTCTAACTTCATAGTGTTTTGAAGCCCCCTCACACATTTGTGGGATTTCTGCCCTACTGGATGAAAAAATGTGGTGGTTTGTTCGCTGTACAACAAGATCTGAACGCTGTTCATCATGATAACAACACAACAGCAGCAGCTACCCGAGATTCAACTGGCAATGTATGGTAGGACTTACATAAACTATCTTGTTTAATTTTTATAACTGTCTTATGAGGCTGTCATTAATGGTATCTCCAATCTACAGAGGAGAAAACCGAAAACCGTATTTATTCTGATTGAATACACTTTTGCAGATCAGGCAGCTAGCAAGTGCAACGGCTATGATTCATCCCCAATCTCTGACTTTAGAACCTGTTCTGTTAGCCCTGCCCTGTGTCTGCTCTGCAGTCGGTAGCGACAGTCCCTGATGCACTCAGCAGATGGTAATGGAGAGCCTACCCATAACGGTGAGGGAAGGGACTGTGGGGGTGGGGCGAGGCGGAGGAGGGCAAAGGGGGGAAACTACAACAACGATAATAGAATAAACAAGAATGAAAATGTAAAGAAAGAAAGAAACTGCAAAGGATACAAAGGGGAGTGAAACCTGCATTCTGCCCACAGGAATCATACAGTTTAGAATACAAATAACTAGAATACAAATCAGAAACACAATGTGAAATCCATGCTGCCAGGTTCCAAGGAAGGGGAGCTGGCCCAGCTGGGTGACTGCAAGGGGTTTAGGTGTGTGGCCTCCTTTATATTCAAAGAGAAGCAAACTGACACCACAATCAAATTTCCCTACACAATGGCCAGTTTAGCAACAATCTAGAAGTCTGCTGCTAATAAATATGGAAGATTCAGAACAACAACAAGAACAAAAAAACTTTGTAGCATCAATTTTTTTTGTAATCTAGAAAAAGTAAAGGTACATATACCCTCGAGTACAACGATTCCTCTCTTAGGATATCCAAGAGATACTCTTGCAAAACTATAGCAGGGGAGGCATACAAGCATTGTTTGTAATAAACCAAACTGGACTGCATAAATGTCCACCACAAACAGACATGATAAATACAAATGTGACGTATCCATGCAATGAGATACTGTATAGTAATTAAAATGAATATACCATAACTATTGCTTTAACATCAGTACAGCTTACACACAATATAAATGAAAGAAGCAGATAACCAAATAATACATATGGAATGATTCCAGTTATAAAAAATTTTAGAGGTGGCAAAATGAAACTATTTTGTAAGGATGTATACATGCATGAGAAAACCATTTTCAAAAGCATGAGCATGGCTCTCGCAAAGACCAGGCCACTGATGGTCTCTAGCACAGAGACCCGGTGATGAGCCCAGAGGGTTTCTATGCAATGATGAATGCTGTTCTATCTCTTAAGATAGATGGTAGATGCATGAGTGGTTTCCAATTAGTCTTTTTTGTTTTTTTTAAAGATTTCATTTATTTATTTATTTTTAGACAGAGCGGAAGGGAGGGAGAAAGAGAAGGAGAGAGAGATCAATGTGTGGTTGCCTCTCATGCACCCCCTACTGGGGATCTTGCCCAAGACCCAGGCATATGCCCTGACTGGGAATTGAACCAGCAACCCTTTGGTTCACAGGCCAGGGCTCAATCCACTGAACCACACTAGCCAGGGCTCCAATTAGTCTTTAAGCTTGACAATTATCTTTTACATTCACTGCATGTTACAAATATTCCATATGCAAGGGACATTTCAAACGCATACAATTTTTTTAAAGCTAGAACTAATAAAGACTTTGCAATGGGAATGTTATTTATGTAAGCAATAGAAAACAGGGCTTTGAAATTATGGAGAAGGGCAATGAAAGGCAAAAGGGCTGTACAACCTGCTAGTACTAATTTAGGCTGTGGTTCTTGTAAAATGTGGGATGAATCATCAGAATTATCGTGTAACTAAAACCCCAAAATGATATGTTTGCTTTGGAGCTCAGTGGACAGGTAACACATGCATGAAAATGATCAGCTATGAACAATAGTTCCTGAAAGTGATTATGGATAAACTGAAGCAAGGGATAAAATCAACAAAAGCAGATGATTTGTAAAAATACCTGCCAGTTGTAGGAAGGTCTAAAAATGTGCCTGTGATGCCTACGTAACAAAGACAACATTGGAAGATGTGATGGACATGGGTCCACTTGAAGATCCTAAGACCTAGAATGTATTAACAGTCTAAAAGCATACCCGATGCCAATATTTATTACATAAAAGCACAGTGACTAGGTAGCATCATGAGAACTAGGCAGATACGATGATACTGAGAATACAATCCTTCCTTGAGAAAAAAATTCACAATAAGGCCAACAAAGGAAAACAAAGAATGTTCAGACCTTTAAAAATTTAGATACAGAAATGGTGGAAAACATAGGTTGCTCCAGCAGGAACTGAAATTCTTAAGTTCCTACAGTGCAAAAATCTCGGGGCCAGGAGCAGGGCACAGTTCGCAAATCTTAAATGCGTTCAAGGGTCAGAGTAAAAGCAGCGCTCGGAAGCGCAAGGAACTGAAGAAAGCCCACAACACACACAGGGACTCTGAATCAAATTCAGCAAATGAGTCATACAGTTGAACCTCCTGAATTCAGCCTTCAGACCACCAGTCTGTGATTCCCGACGCCCAGCTGCCTTAAATGAGGCAAAGGGCCCGCTGCCCTATGCCCAGGAAACAGGTTTCCATTCTTTTTGTTCAATTCTCTTTCAATCACCGTAGCAAGCTAGCCCTTTCTTGATGTTATGTTGTCTACTGGGAGTCATAGGGAACTGGAGGAGATAGAGTGGTTTTTACTGTCTATCCCTGAGTTTGGTGGAATTTTGACTTCCCATTTTTAAAGTATCAGCTCATTTCAAAGGCTCACAAATCTAAAGTAACATACAGGTATGGAGTTTTAAGTCTCATGAAATAAATAAGGTCATTGTATTCAGTTCATTCTTGACATTTTAATGAAGCATATTAACAAAAATTATGTTAAGTCATTACCCGGAACTATTATTCTCTGTTAACATTAGAACATCACAGGATCTAAAGGAAAACTCATAAAATTACATTACGGCAATATTATCAATAATGACATAATTATAGTGACACTAATGACACCAGGAGGGACTTTTTTCTGAAATGTTCCTCTAAGGTTGAACAAGTTGAGCATAAATAAGAAGCCATCATTTGTAGCTTGTGAGCAATTGCCTGACTCATTCTTTATATTGGAATTCACAGTAAAAATGACAATATTGAGATCCATACTATACTTGGCAAAAAGGAAGCTGCACGTTCCTTAACATCTGTCACTGAAACTATAGTTCCAGGACACCTGAATTTCCCATTCTCCCCACATTTTGATGATACAGTGAAAATATTAAAGTACTCTAAAGTTGGACCCACTTTAAATAAATTAAGACTGTCTTTCAATATTGCTGTTCCCCAAGTATCCCACCATCCTCCTCCTCCTCCTCATCATGTGGATCACCTAATTAGGACAGATTTAGTGGCCCCACAATCAAAGAGAACCCAAATTGTGGAGCACCTCAAGCAATTAAGTCCAATCATTGGTTTTATTTCTCAGTTTAGTCTCTATTAAAATTTAAGGTAGAATAAGCATCTTCTGTCTCCCTACTTACCAACTGAAGGGCTTAAATTCTCTGAAGCGTACTCAAATGAGCTGTAATTTGGAAAGTTCCTAATGAAAGAAGAGTAGAATAGTGAAAGACCTAAGGAAATGACCTGAGGAAGACAGGCTAGTGACATGAACAAATGAATTCACCTGGTCCAAGATTGCGCACTCAGTTGATCAGGGTTCGATCCAATCTTTCCAAAGTCCTGGAGTTGATCAAGTGTAATAATTTACACTCGCAAAACCTGCAAGAGTCTGTTCATCTAAAATTCCCTCCACCCTGTTATCTTTTTTAAATAGCTAAAACAAACCTATGAGTTAGAGCCCATCATTATTTCACTTTTACAAAGCAACGGACGTTTCCAAACACTAAGTCATTTGGCAGAGGTCCCATCTAGTGACTTGACTGTCAGACCCAGGAATCGAGACAATTTTACGAATCCCTGAGTCTTGGATCTCCTTTTGTGTGCTCCATGAAAGTTAGTGAAATCTGGAGCTATATGTGTGGCTGCATCAGTCAAAACACCGCCATAAAACAGATAGTGCAGCTAAATTGGGTAATTTAAAATAAGGTTAATAAAATGACTACTTACCAAGGATTAATGAAGTTCCAGGAGTTAGTAAAATCAAGAGGAAGTGTAGCTAATGCTATGCCCAACCAGGCAGAGGGAGTGAATGCTTACAGGAGCCCATGTTCAGAAATGAGTATGTGAACAGAATGGCCGCTAGAAGGCCCTTTATATGAGAGACACAGTCAACGTGGATGAGAGTGGACCACGTCAATCTCACACTTTCTTCCTTTATTTTCTTGCTTCTCAACTGGCTAAATCTATTCAGATGCCAGAAGTCAGGGGGAAAATGGTCGATTTGGAGTAGGGAAAAGTTTGATATCCAGTACAATTTATGCAGGAAAGATATGGTGTATTATTTTGATATAATGACCCTGTTCTTTTTAGAAATTTAAGAACCTTGATGAAAAATAAAAAAATGTGATTTACGTTCATTACAAAAGCCTGCATTGCTTATTACATCAATAAAGCAGATAGAAAGTTTTCAAGAATTTCTAATACTCATTAAATGAAAATCTGAGTCAGATAGTTAAAAAAAATGTTTGCATATAATATTTAAAGCAGCATGTAAATATCCACAGAGCATGCAACTCATTAGACATACATAACGTTTATTGAATACATGTTGATACAGAAACGCGTAGCTGTGTTTGAAAGACCATGCCCACAATATTAAGGAGGAACAAAGCAGAATATAACAGCCCCCTTCCCTTCTGATTTCATTGGGGAGCCTGGCATATGTGCTTCTTAAAGCCTCAGAGGTGATTATCAAGTATAACAAGGGTGAGGAAGCTTTTATTTGTCTTCATCCTCTTGATAATGACTACATGATGTACATAAAAGTTTGCATGTGGAATGAAGAAAGAGGAAATCCAAGATGAATTTATTTGAATATAATCCCCATAAAGGCAGACATCTACATTTCTTTTCTTCTCTGAAATATGCTGAATGCTTAGAACAGTGCCTGCCATGGTGTTGTAGGTATTCAATAATAATTTTTTTAAAGATTTTATTTATTTATTTTAGAGAGAGGAGAAGGGAGGGAGAAAGAGAGGAAGAGAAACAGCAATGTATGGTTGCCCCTCACATGGCCCCCACTGGGGACCCGGCCCGCAACCCAGGCATGTGCCCTGACAGGGAATCGAACCGGGACCCTCTGGTTCCCAGCCCACGCACAATCCACTGAGCCACACCAGCCAGGGCGGTATTCAATAATAATTTGTTAGGTGAATGTATGATGTAATTCCAAAATGAGATAATGCACACAAAGAATTTAGCACAATGACCACCAAATTAAGGCATGCTAGCAATTAATCTACTTTATTCTTCCAATTTATTGACTATGTATCTCTACTTTCATTAGCAAATTATCCAGGCTCTACTTTTTGTCTTTTCTCAGTCTAGTGATGTATGCAAACATGAGTTGAGCAGAGAGAAATAAAGAATAATATAGACTGCTGTTAATTCTCACAATTGTTCTGTCATTTGGGAAGATGGCCCTTCAGTCAAATTAATGTATATTGGTTGCCTATTTCTGAGTAATGTGCTTACTATTATTGGTGGTTATTTCCTATATTGTATGCCATATGCCTTTCAAAGCTTTTAACATTCCAGGCTGGCCAGGTCATAAAGAGTATTAATGCTTCATTATATAAGAGTCCTTTTTCATGAAAAGTTAGGGTCCTGGGTGGCACCTAAGGCACCAGCTGAAATGTCCCTTTCCCATTTTCATTCTGCTTTCCTGGAAAGTTTTTAACAAAGGTTCATTTGCATTCCTCCTTCCTTTCTGCCCTCCCCTCCTACCAAGAGCTCTCTTTTCCCATTTTACTGAGGCAAAAATAATTTGGAAACTCCACTGCTGGTCATTACCTACCAAATTTGTCTCTAATGCATACTACAGAGTATTATTTATTGAATGCTGACTATACATCAGGCATTCGCTATCTAAATTAGTGTTTGTTAGAACATGTTCTGTCCATCATTGTTTTGATAGGCTTCAATTTACTCCTAGTGTCCAAAAGATTCCCTGGGATACATAGTATACAACTCTACTTATATGTGATGTACAGAAGATGCAAATCTACAGGGACAGAAAGATTAGTGGTTTTCATGGGCTGAGAAGAGATGGGGACAAATAGGGACGATGATAGAGGTTTGCGGGATTTCTTTTGGGAAAATTAAAATGTTCTAACATCAATTGCTGTGATGGGTGCACATTTGTGAGTATATTAAAAGCTAGTGACTTTAAATGGGTGCATTGCATAGGATGTGAATTATATCTCAACAAAAAGTTATTCTTTTTAAAAAAAGGGATTCTCTGGTAAGCTTGGAAGCAATCATTACAAAAACACATTGGTATAATAAAAGTTCTGAGAAATTCTACAGTAAAATAGAAACAATTAAGTACCATTAAACTTATTTTCTCATAGACAGACGTCCTATTTGTTTGTTTGTTTTGCCTTATAAATCAACGTAAATCCTTAAGCTTTTTCCCTAACATTTTCTTAAATAGCAATTTTGCAAGTACCCATAGTTGACAAGAATTTATTTAATCTTCACAACAGTTCTTCATGAAAGAGGTTATTCCTATTTTAGCAGATGAAATAACTGAAACTCAAAAAGGTTAATAAATGTTTTCAAGATATTGCAGATAGTAACAAATGAAGATATGGTGTGAATCCAGGTCCCCACATGGACCTTTGTGATGGAATGCTAAGCAGACATTAAAAACATGATGCAATTTTATATTTATTGATGTGCAGAGAGAGCTACAATAAATCTGGAGGGAAAAGCAGACAATCATGTTGCTCATGCAGTATACATTTTGTAAAAAGGATATATTCACATTTGCAAAAACGTCTCTGTGTATATTTGTGCGTCTAAGACTATACACTGAAAGATGGTGCCGTTACAGGCCAATACAAAATGTATTTTCAATTTATGGGCATATTCTCATCTTTCAGCAGAACGCATGTATTAGTTGTAAATAAAAATGAGAATAAACAATCCTCTTTCCTACTTCCCAATCCTCTTCCTACTCTCTATCATGACAAAGTGCATCTTGAAAATGTTTTATGTGATAGAGATTTGTAGCTAGTGATCCCAACTGTTCTTTAGAAATGTGGGAATTTTGAATTCCTAATTTAGTATTCTAGATCGCCCCCGATTTTCATATTTTTGTTATTAACCTTGAAATCCTGCTTTTACCACCACAGGTATAACAAAATGTAGAATATTTTTTTACTGTTGATCAGTTGCTGAAATATAAAAAGCACACAGAAAATCAGAGTCAGAAGCCTCTTCCTCGTTTTAGAGATGAGGAAAACAGAAGTGCAGAGAAGTTAGGTAATCTGTCCAAGATCACACAGTTTGCTGATGAGAGGGAAGGTTCATCTTGACCTCTCTCAATTCCTAGCCCAGACCTCTTTCTGCTAAACGACATTATGTCCCCAAGAAAACGTGATTTGATTAAAAATACTCAAACTTCCTCTTTGCATGGGAAAAACCCGTCAGAGGGTACCCAGCAGGTATCTCAAGACCGAAGCTATCAGAGCTGCAAGAATGAATCTTTAACTTGACCCTCTATCCCAATAAACAACAGAAGAGATATTTTCAATCCTGGCTTTGTGGCAGGACATGTCATCTAATGTAGTGTCACATTGCGCCTGCCAGGGAGAGATTGCTTGGGCCCCCTTTCCAGTTCTGGCCAGTGGTTGATAACGCTTTGGGCAGCGTGGTATAAATCTCCCTGCTGTAAACGGTGGCCCATGGGATTGTCCTCCATGTATTTCTGTGATTGGTTCTGTCTTTCATCTGGGAAATGCAGGGAGCTCAGAAAAGATAAAGAATATAATACCGAGAAGTTCAGGAATTTTACTTTTCACATAATGGAAGTCAAGGTGCAAGTTCAATTAAACAAACAGAGAGAGAGAGAGAGAGATTTTTTTAAAGCAACCTGATTGTTTGCAACTGATCTTACATTCATAGTTAAGCCTCAATATTATTACAAACTGATCTGGTACTTTTAATTAAATCATATTGTCCCCTTGTTGGACCTAAACAATCTCACAGAACATCTCAAACAAGGTCACTGGGCAACACGACATACTAAACGTTCCCCTTTCATTAAGTGAGTGACTATCATTACTTCTCCAAGGACAGCTTAATCCCTGCTTTTATACGTCTTTCCTGTGTATAGGATCATTTGAAACACTCAGTCACAGAATTACATTTGCTTTCCAATAATGCCCAGTTCATAGTAAACCTCTGCTTCCTTATACCCTGCCCAAAATTACTCAACTAAAGTCCAGCTCTTTTAATAGATCTTTCCAATAACCTCTTACTGAGCTACCCCATATTTCTCTATGGTGTCCCTCATGGCAAGGAGCAATAGACACAACTTTTTCAACTTCACGTGTTTCTATGGTCTTTGGCTAAAGATCATTGATAATATATTTTCTCTCAGCTAGCTAGCTAAATAGGTTGCTGTTGCCTTTTTTTTTTTTTTTACAGGGACCTTATCTTGCACAATTATGAAAGCTGCTTTAACAGTCTCTATAAATGCTGTTATTTGCCCATTGGATGCTGGATCTTGAAGTGCACAGGGCAGGTAGTTGGGAAAGAAGATGAACAGAAAGTGGCTCAGAGCAAGAACAAGCTGTATCTTTAGGGACAGCAATGTGAACTCATGTTTAGCTTAATACAAATATAGACGGTTACATGTAGAAATATTTATTGGTATGTCTATATGCAAGCAGTAGTATACACAAATATCTTATGGCCAAATCGTCTGTGAGGGCCAAGAAGCAAAAACATCCCGATAACAGCGAGGACACCCAGTGCCCAGATCTTGGTTTCTAGTACCATCATCTCATAAAAGGAACCAGAACTCCTTGGAGAAATGGCTGATTCTAGGAGTGGGACAAGAAATATATGCTATGAGACTGGAGCATTTTATAGTGCCAGAAAGCAAGAAAGTGCTAAAAATAAAATCACTGTGTGGGATTATGTCAAAGAGATACAGGAGCCAACTGAAAGGGTTCCTAATAGCCAATGCTGAAACCATTTGAACAACAAAATAAAGTAATATTAGATTATAACCCAAAGCATAAAATAAATATTCATGAGTCCATACTGAGACACGTAAATGACCGAGCAACAAAATAAGTAAATCGGGGAGAATAGACCAATCTCTCATGCAGAAGAATTCCAAGTACTAGACGAAGCTATTCTGCCCTTAAGAAGATGGAGCATTATTCCCCATGCGTAAGCATGAGCTGAGCCTAGTGACTTTCTTCCACTTAAAAAAAAAAAAAATACAGTACAGAAAGAAGAAGAAAAAAAGTAACTTTACAATGGATAAACCTAAAAAATACTACCTCAAGCCAGATAATCAAAGCTAATGACAGTGATAAGTCATATTGATAGTATGTATCTTTGACATCATATGATGAGAATGGTACCTTATCTCAGTGTTTTTCCTCCCGGGACTGCATTACTCCAGTATAATTATAAGAAAAATGTCATAGAAACTCCAGTAGAAGGACATTCTACAAAAAGGTGCCAGTAATTGTCAAAACTGTCAAAGTTATCAAACACAAGAAAAAGCTGAGCCACTGTTACAACTAAGAGGAGCCTAAGTAGTTTTGACTACTAAGTATATTGTGGTATTCTGGATGGGATCGCAAAACAAAAAGAAAAAACACTGGGGGGAAAAGCGAAGAAATTTGAGTAATGTACGGCTTTCAGTCAATAATATGACATCAATAAATATTTATTATTTGTGGCAAATGTACCATGTCAGCGCAAGATGTTAATAATAGGGAAAATTGGGTAGGAGGTATGTAGAAACCCTGCCTATTTTGTAAATCTAAAATTTTGCAAATCTAAAACTGTCCTAAACTTTAAAAAAAGTATGTTGAAGTCCACAAGCATGAGCTGCAGCCCACAAAGATGGGCTGAGATTTGTGTCACTTCTTACTGCCTTTGATCTCGAAGGCGTGCCTGTCTACGGCATGTGTTTAGCTCTTAACCATGGAGCTAAACACACACACTCAGGAGTCAGAGAAGCTGAAGGAGAACCCCAAGGAGGCAGGGCAGTGGCAGCCCTTTTGCTGCTCTGTGTCAATGAAGTGAGAGCCAGCAAACAACTGACTATCATATGAGCTACAATATCGGCTGCTGCTTCACTTCTGCCCTGAATCACACACAAAATCTCACCTGCCTATGATACGCCTTTAAAAAAAGTGCACCAGGAAGAAATTCTGGAAAATGTATTTTGGCATAGCCAACTTGACACAATCAAAGCCACCCTGCACATGTACATAACATCCCAACACTTGTTCAGGGGGCAGAGATGTCACATGACAAACTAGTATCCCCAGGAAAGGCAGAGCTGGCGTAAATGCCCACTGAAGTATTTCTTATAAATATTCACCATCCCTTTGGAACAAATTTTGATGGAAAGAGGGAAGCCAGAGACAAGGTGAATTGTAGAGTCCCAGGGTGAGAGTAGGAGGGAAGAAGGACACAAATGGAAAGCGGTCATGAGAGAAGACAGGCGTTAGCCTGACGCGAAGGCCCTGCACTCATCCAGAAAGAAAATTCTCCTCTCACGTATAAAAGTGTTTACTTGAACCTAATAGTGTTGATGTTCTTATTTGTTGGGTCTCTCACTCAAGTTAATAGTGAACATAAAATGTAATAGTAACTGTTGTTTTCCAAAAGCAATTCACAAATAGGAATTCATCTATTTGACTCCATCAAAACAAGTGTTGAATTTTAATTTTCCACCTTGACTCAAAAAGGTAAGAGCTGGCCCAAAGTCGCTTCTTTGCTGCCTCCTGAGTCACTGAGGCTCTAGGAGTTCCTGACTCTGGAAGTGGCCATCTTCTCGGACTAAGACTGGTCCACCCCCTAGTCGGTACACTTTCTGAGACAGGAATCACATGCAGCTTGTTTGTATTCACTCCGTCCTCAGCAACACGCAGAGTTACCATCACATAGTAGGGTCCAACAATGTTTTGTTGAATGGATGATTTAATAGTGTAGGTGAATTTGCAAATAAAAAAACTAAGATTACAGTAGCAGTTTGTGAGCTTCAGAGTCAGACAACTCTACTACTTGGGCCCCAGACAAATTATTTAACATCTAAACTGAAAATATAGATAATCTTCATTCTGATGGCTCACAGTTTTATACATTTTAGCACAGACTACTCCTCTGAACTACAGTTGCACATATCCGATTGCTAGTTTGACATGTCCATTTGGACTTCTAGTAGACTTGGCAGATTCAGCACACCCAAATTAAGTTCCCAGGGAGTTCCTTCCCAATAAAAACGGCCTCTTATGGACTGTTTCACATTCACTAATGCCAACTTCGTTCTTCTAATTGCCTGTGCCAACTATCTGATGTCATCTTTAATCCGTCATTTTCTCTCAAAGTCTATAGCAGGTTCATCATCGAATTTTGTCATTTCTATTTCCAAAATATTTATAATTGCCTATTTCCCTTCATCCCTACTGACATCACTGTGATCTAAGCCACTATAATCTCTCACGATGATTAGGTCTTACAATATCCCTGCTTCTGTCATTGCTGTCCGTAAAGCCTGTTCTCAAATTAGTAGCCAAGTTTATCCCCTTCAAAACATGAGTTGCGATTGCATTTCTAGTCAGAGGAAAAGCCAAAAAGGTAATATTCTTACTATGAGCTACAATGTTCTATAAAATCTTCCCCTCTTACCCCTGTAGTTAACCTGTATACCCTTATCTTCTACTTTGTCACTTATTCACTCACTCCGGCCACAGTGGACTCCTTGGAGTTCAATTTCATCTGCAACAGACTAGGAATAATGAGAATAATTTCTAACTTAGGTTTCATCAAAGGGATTAAATGACATAATGCCTATAGAATTTATCCCAGAGTCTGCTTCTGGGATGCATTTAATAGAAGTGAATAGTACAAACTGTTATCATTATCACCATTATTGCTGCTCCCCAAGGAAGCAATATTCGAAGAGTAGTTACTTGTTTTGATCATTGACCTCTTTAACTATTTGATTCAAAATCACTTTCAACTGTTTCTCAAAGTCAAGCTTGTCTTCCTAGGTTAAAAGAAATTTGTCATGCACTTATTTTAAAAATTTTTTAATTTCATTGAATTTATTGGGGTGACATTGGTTACTAAAATTACATAGGTTTCAGGTGTACAAGTCTACAATATATCATCTATATATTGTATTGTGTGTTCAATACCCAGAGTCAACACTCCTTCCATCACCATTTATCCCACCTTCACCCTCTTCTTCCTCCCCACACCCACTCTGCCCTCTGGTTATCTCCATATGTTCCCAGAAGTGGAATTGCTTGGTCATAAGGCAGTTCCATTATTAATTTTTTTATTTATTGATTTTTAGAGAAAGAGAGAGAGAAAGGGGGAAGAGAGAGAGATGAGAGAAAGGAGAGAGAGAGAAATAGCGATGTGTTCTTCCACTTACCTCTGCATTTATTGGTTGATTCTTATATGTGCCTTGACTAGGGATTGCACCCACAGCATATTGGGACAATATTCTAACCAATTGAGCTGCCCAGCCAGGGCTCATTTTAATGTTTTGAGGTATCTCCATATTGCTTTCCACAGTAGCTACACCAGTCTGCATTCCCACCAACAGTGCGTGAGGGTTGCCCTTTCTCCACATCCTCACCAGCACTTGTTTGTTGATTTACTGATGGCAGCCATTCTGTCAGGTATGAGGTGAAATGCGATTGTAGTTTTTATTTCTCTGTGATTAGTGACATTGAGCATCTTTCCATATGTCTGTTGGCCATCTGTATGTCCTCTATTTGGGTCTTTTGCTCATTTTTTAATTGGATTGTGGTTGGGTTTTTTGGTGTTGAGTTGTATAAGTTCTTTATGAATTTTGGATATTAACTCCTTATCAGATGTATCATTAGCAAATATGTTCTCTGATTCTCTGTCATTTCATTTTGTTGATGATTTACTGAATTTATTTATTTTTTAAATTTGGTTCAGACTCTGGAGGGACTTCCAAAATTCAGTTTTAAAATTATTCTGAGTTTCAGAAACAACAGTTGCAAAACAGTTTTTGGTTCAGCAAACTCTCCATTAATTGTATATATTCTAATATTTTTTTTAAAATCAGCTCTATTACTTCAGTCATGCTTTGTACAACAGACAGCACAATATATTCTGATGCATATTTGAATAATACCATGAGCAGCTAGCAATAAATAAGACTTAAATTTAGGTAATATGTTTGTGTTCTTTCTGAGATGTTTAAAAATGGGAGCAAAGTGGAAGTTTTTGCTGAACTGTTGTTTTTGCTGTTTATTGTTTTGTTTTTAAATTTCCCTTTTGTTTTCAGGCTTTAGAACATCAAAGAATTCTGACACCAATTCCTCCTGTTGTATAATGGTGAGTTTGGGAAATGAAATCTCTTTATACATTTACCATTGATTTACTTAAAATCAGGGCAAGCATTTCTGTCTCTATGCTTCATGGTACTATTCTGAACTAGGAGAAATGTTGCAAAATTTCAATTACTATGATTTAGAGAAATCCCCCTGCAGTATTGGCCCATTAATTACCCACTATCACATGTCTCACTAAACATCAGTCCTGTCTTTGAGTAGAGAATTCACTCTCTTGGCCTGGTGACTTCCTGGGAAGGTGCATATTCTTTTATATGGAGCAACACACATGGCCCAGTTTCTTTTCAATGACCTCCAAAGACCCAGAGACCTTGGATTAGGAGGGGTTTGGCCCATACCCTGTCCTTCTCTTGTGTTATTCCATCAGGCTTTCCACAATCAGAAACCCCAAGTCAAAAATAGAGGCATGTGTTCCTGAGTGCCCCTCACTGCAGCATCTGCATGCCAAAATATGTTATGTTGATGGCCCATCTCTCCCCATAGATAAAAGTTCTAGGAGCACAGAAAACTTAAGTTATGTTTCCCTGATGTATCCATCATTTCTAGAACAGTGAATGTAGTCTGAATGAATGAATTGTTTCCCTTATATAACATGTAGGATCATGTAGTTTGAATATCTATCATTCTGTTAATGCCAAACATGAGAGAAATCCAAGAAATGTCCTTGATTTGCAGGCTTTGAAAAGCCTTCCATTGGTCATGTGGGTGGGTGCTGTGTGACCCAAAATGTCAAAGTCTTGCAAGAAAAAAAAAATAATGAAAACTGTAAAAAAAAATGATTGCCATAGGGCGTCCATAAAATATCTTATAGTTACAACAGTGCATTTTAAGCTGATGACTATTTAACTTCATTTGCATATAAAACTCCATTCTTTATCCCCCATATTATGTTATCAATGTCACACTTTACATCTAATTAGTTTGTGTATCCATTAACATAACATCGGCATAGTTATTTTAATACTTTTCTTTTAACTTTTATATTGGAATTAAATTTATTTATCCACTATGCTTACAGGGCTCTGGGCTACTGGGGGGTCTATCACCACCACAGGGCATTGTGACCAATAGCAAACAGCATCACTACCTTTTCCTCACAGGCGGAGATGGAAACGGAACCAGAATGGTGCATTTGATAGTGAAGAGCACAAAGATATATATAGTTCCTGGACCTGAGCAGGAACAGATGGGGTATCTGGATACTATGAAGAATCAACATATGTACCCATGATGCAATTACAAATATGTAACCTCTTCTTTACCCATATTCTAAATCTTCATCAGTGGATGACTACACACCACGTGGTCTGATGAGTTTTAGAATACAATTTTATTTATTTTTTTATTTCTATTTTCTTTAAAGATTTTGTTCATTTATTTTTAGAGAGAATGGAAGGGAGGAAGAAAGAGAAGGAGAGAAACACTGGCCTGCAACCCAGGCCTGTGCCCCAACGGGGAATTGAACCTGCAACCTTTCGGTTTGCAGGCCAGTGCTCAATCCACTGAGTCACACCAGCCAGGGCTAGAATACAATTTTACATAAAATTATTCATAGATGCAAGGACTTATGAAAATACACTGTCTAGGGTCTATACATCCTAGGGTTTTCCCTGCATATATTGTATTATTTACAAATGATAATCATGGCATGCAAATAATTGTGTCTCCTGTCACACTGTAGATATTTATTTTATGGTACAGAGAGTTCATAGAGCTTTTTATAATTGCTTCGTAACGGTACAGGAAGTAGACGTACCACAATTTGTGTACCAATCCCCATAACATTCAACATTTTATTTGGTAGTGAGTTTATTTGTGTTCGACTTCAGCGTTCCCCCTCATTAATTTGGTTTTGCCTTTAAAATGTCTTTACCCCCATTTGTCTTTTGATTTTCTCTACCCCTGTTTTAATGTATTTACTCTTGTAACTTTCATTTCTCCTTTAATGATTGTGTCCTTTGTGATTATTATTTGGTTCAGTCTCTGGCTTTACTCTCCAGCATAGTTAGACTTCCCTTTGCAGCGTGAACAAACTGATCCTGCTCTGGCACCCAGCAAGAAAGCATTCCTTCTCTCCCATTGGACATCTGTGTGGCTTTTCTTTTTTTTCCTCATTTTAATACCAATTTGGTTCTACCTTTGCCAAGTTTTGGACTTTTGAAATATTAATTATTACTATTGTGTGATCTGTATTTTATTCAGCTGGTGAAATGATAATTTCTTACCCTGAACTCACTGATATCCAAGAAAGCCCTTGTAAGCCTTGGCTACTGGAATTTCTCACTCATTTTTAATACTCATGCTCAGATATCGTTTTTCTATGAGGTCTTCCCGTCCCTGCTCTCAGGCAAAATGGTGTCCTCGATGGTCTGAAGCATCCGGTTTATAAAGTTTTCTCATCACGTGTCTCTGATTCACTATCTGGACTGAGTTTCTGAGTAGAGGAAGCTGGTCTTGCTGGTTGGCTGTCTCTTCAACACTTAACACAGCTAAGAGTACTTCATGGCTGATCAGTGAATGCCTCCCTCCATAGCTGTTTCTCAAAAGGGAAAATCAAATCCATATTTCATCTGGCTGCTTTCTTTTCCATGTTATTTAATATTTTAATTTTAAGTTTAAGGTATGTCAATCATCCTCAAAAGCACACAAACCAATGACAGTACCATTTGTGCACCTACCTATGAGATTAAAAAGATTTTTAATAGTTTTCATTATTTGCTTTTCACATCTCCCTATTTGAAAATAAATGAAATGTCATACATATGAGGAAAATTTTATTCTTCCTCATTCCTCCTCTCTTCCATTTCCAGGGCTATCTGACTGGTGTGTATCATTCTCACGCATGCTTTTGGGCATTTAAAATACAGACATGGATCTATAAACAATGTATATCTCTGTGTTGTATGTTTAAAACTTCTCAAAATTATGTTGCACAGAAAAAATGTGATAATTGTTAGCACCACCTTCCATTTTCAGACCTACATTTCATCATGCATGGACAAGAAAAACAAGAAACCCTTCACCCCTATAACCTTTCGGCCATATCCAAGCTTCTGACATCATAAATAATTTTTGTTTATTTTGTATATTAATCAGCGTTCTCCAAAAAATACAGAACCTATAAGACGTGCATGTGTGTGCGTACAAAGAGTTTCATTATAAGAAATTGGCTCATGAGATTATGGAGGCTGGCAAGTCTAAAATTTATAGAATGAGCCAGCTGACTGAAGACTCAGAAGAACCCATATTCCAGTTTGTGTCTGGAGATTGTCTGCTGTTGAACCAGAAAGAGCCGATGTTTCAGGGAACCCTGTAGGCCATCTGCTAAAGAACCCTCTCTTCCTTAGAAGAAAGCCAACCTTGTGCTCTATTCAGGCCTTCAACTGAATGGATGAGGCCCACCTACCTTCTGGAGGGCATCTACTTGACTCAGCATCCCCTGGTGTCAATGCTAATTTCACCTAAAAACACCCTCAGTAACATTTGACAAATATCTGGGCGCTCCATGCCCAGCCAAGTTAACACATAAATTTTAACCAACTCACCTCCTTGACTCTGTTTGCTTAGTTTCAGGTAAAAGTCTTTGAACAACTCCCTTCCGTGTTCAGGAAGGAGGTGCCACAGCTGAAACACATTTCCTCTGCCATTTCTGTTGGAAGGCAATCATAGCCTCAGGCCAAATCATTCACCCCCAACCTTAATCAGCGTCATAAACTGCCACTCCCCAGTCTTGGACCCTTTCACGCACATCATGTATTATGAACCGCTCCATCCCGATCTGCCTTTTTTCATTTAACGGATAGGCAGGACTAAACTAAATCCTTTACATGAAATACTTAACCCTGCCTCAAACTGGTCTTTGTCTCTCGTTTGAATGTTCCTCCTGGTTCTTTTCTCTCAATACCCCTTAAGCTAAAGCCCTAGCCTTCTACAGCCTTGTAATCTATGCTCTTCACTCCTAATTGAAGTCATGCTTAACCCAGTTTGTGAGATTTTAATTAATCCTTCAAGCCTTCCTTCAAGCTAATGTTCCTACTTGAAATCTTACTTCACTTATGTTTGTAAAACTTTAATTAGTTCTCCAAGGCTGCTGCTTCTGAACTTTCTCTTTGACTTCATCAAATCTGCTACCATTTTTCATAACTTCTTTGATGCCCTCTATTGTAAGAGGCAAAGTGGACTACTAACAAATTTTATTTTTCAGGTGAGGGAATGGACAGCAATGAATGAAGTGTAAATATTTCCATTTAAAAAATAAACTAACTGCCAAAATAGTGTTTTATTTACATAATTATATAACACTTCTTTCTCATTATCACAATCAAAATTTGAATTAAAAAATCATCTCCTTACCCAGAATCCAAAGAGTCTTCTTAGTCTCCTCTATGACTGGCAGTGAAGCACAACATCTGAGCAACGAGCTGCCGTCCCCAGGCTGCACCTATGTCCTCCCGCTGGGCTCCTTCTGTATGTATTCTACTCGGGTTTGACTTCGCTATGCCTGCAATACAACCGACAGTAAATAATTTATGAAACTTTAGTTCTTTTCTTATGCTCTAAAATTGTTTCGTCATTAACATCAACAGTTCCTTAAAGGCTTGTTAGAAATGCATCAATAATACTATATGTAGGGTGATATTTAGAAATAGAATGTTTCAGTGTTGTTTTCTGGTTACTGACATTTAATCAACTGTCTGGAGTAATTGTGTTCAATTATGGTTTCCTTAAATTAACCATTTAATCCAGGTGTCCAAATTTATTGGTCTAAATTCATATGCGTATTATCACATAGTTTTATTGCCAAACATTTCATTTTATTATTCAAATCTATTTTAATTTTCTTGCTTACAATATTGTTTTCTTTTTTCCCCTATATGAATGCCTCCCTTGTATTTTTCCATGGTTTATCTTTATCTTATTTTATTGAACACTTAGCTGACCTATTTTAATTTTTTTTTGTTTATTAATATGGTAGGAGAAATTTGCACACACACATAAATGCACACACACTTTATCCATCAGAATAGGACCGCTGAATCTAAAGGTTAAATCAAGACTGGCACACATTCATGGAAAAGTAAAGAACCAGTATTAAAATGCTAACGAGGTTTATCATTATTCCAATTGGTCTCAGCTTGAGCAGATAAGAAATCTAAGCCACTGTAAGGCAATAACAAGGTCCCACTGATTCTTAAGATCTGAGTAGGTTCCACATAATAAACAAACACTTTCCTCAGTATGGGTTTAAAATATAGATTCTAACAAAATATCTTATCAATTAATTAGAGCTTGACCTCACCTCTGTTCAGCTCTAAGATGGGTACAATTGGGGGTGATAGGTACAAGCATCATGGCTCACCCAGGAAAGCTGGATCAGTCCTCTAGGTACAAGACTCCCCATGTGGAAAGAAGGAGCAGGGCATGGCAAATAAGCCAGTTCATTAAAAGCAGTGACATTAGCCTGGAGGAGAGACATGGCTTTTGGTAGTGAAATGAGCCAGAGAAAGACAAAAACTGTCGATCTCACTTACATGTAGAATCTAAAACAAACTGAACTCATAGAAACAGAGAGCAGAACGGTGATAGCCAGGGGCTGGGGCAGGGGAGCGGTGGGGGGGCGGTGGCTGACAAGAAGAGGTTGGTCAAAGGGTATAAACTTCCAGTTATAAGATGAGTAAGTTCTGAGGATCTAATATGTACCTGAAGACTATAGTTAATAATACTGTATGGGAGGCTTGAAAGTTGCTAAGAGAATATATTTCACACAGGCCAAAAGACAACTATGTAAGGCGGTAGTTGTAATCACTGACCAGATTGTGATAATCATTTCATAGTATACACGTGTATCAAATCACCGTCTTGTACACCTGAGACTTGCACAATGTTGCATGTCAATTACATCTCAATACAACTGTGGTGGGGGGACGTTTAAAAAAGATAGATGTAAATAAGAGAGCATCTGGGGTTTCATCTTCAGGACCGGGTTAGGAGTGAGTTTGCAGAGAGGGTGTACACCCTTACTCTCAAAGTGCTTCTCTACTGAGTCTCCGCTGAGGTTCAAGGAAAAGAACCCTAGCTATTTTTTCTTTCATCCGTAGATAATACCTCCAGAAATTGATGAGTCTGTTAACATTGGCTTCTTGAGGTTTTATATAAGTTTCTTAAAAGCCATGATATTGAGGCTGGATCTTGAAAAACTAGTAAGTTTTATCAAGGTAGGCGAGGAAGAAAAGATCTAGGTAGAGAAAAAGTTAAGAACAAAGAGGCTATCACTCACTCTGACCTCAGATTTAACTGAGAAAAAGACCTGGAGACAAGTAGATGGAGATAAAACTATCAGCTTCATTTCTAATAAAAGCTATTCCAAAGGAAGTGATGTACATGTGTGACCATGTAATACTCTCCGATCCTCTAGCATGGTAACACCTTCTGACATGGCTCCCGGTGATGCCGGTACACATCTGCTGACCATGGCCTTGTGTTATCCCCTCTCTTTGATTGTGGCCTTGTCACAGTGACTTGCCTCTAATGATGAGAAGACAGAAAGACACGTAAGATGTCACTTCTGAGACCGAGTTATAAGGGTCTGACTTGCATCTTGCTTATTTTGCTGTACTGTTGGTTTCTCTTCCTGGCTCTTCCCAGAGTTCTTGCTTTCATGAAACAAGCTGCCTTGTTGGGAGCTGTCCTATGGAGAAGCGCACATTGGAAGGACCAATAGTCAACAATGTCACAAGCAAGTGGTGGAGGAGGGGGTGGAGAACCCTTCCCCAGCCAGCCTTGAGGTGGCTGCGGCGCTGGCCAATACTTTAATTTCAACCCTTGAGAGGCTGTGAAGCCGAGGTTAAGCCAAACCTGGATCACTAATCCACAAAACTGTGAGGTGATGAATGTTGTTAAGTTGCTAAATTTTGGAATAATTTGTCAGGCAGGAATAGATAACGAACTTCTAGAGAGCACAGTCTCACCTGAATGGTAAAGTGCATGTATGAGGGGAAAATCCCTATTAACAAGGAGAGACTGAGTCTGTAGGAAAACCAAAAAAGAAAAGAAAACCAGACACTAGGCCACGCATCCCCACATCTATTTCCCAAATTACTCATTAGATAACTATATCCTCTTGCCCCAGGAGGTGTTATTCAAATAGCAGAATTGTCCAAACATGATCCTGAGTGTCTTAGACAAAAAGCTAGTTAGAATCTGGGCGCTCCCCTTTCTCCCAGCGAAAGAGGAAACCTTCGAGCTTAAACTACTTTGGGACAGGTACCATTTTTTTCATGGTCTAGGAGACCACCTCATCCCACAGACCTCAACTCCAGGTGCAAGGCGGCTGGCTTGTCCTGACTATATTGTAAATAGCAGACACTACAAATTCAGAACTGCACAGTGCCACGTACACTGTGCATTTGTCCCCTGATGGGGCCATCTGCTCATGTTTATCCTATGAGACAAGGCGCTCATGTGGTGGAGGGTAAGATCCAGCCACAGGAGAAGAATCTATTCTGGGTTAAGTCAATGCCCAGGCTGGCATGCCTCTTCCTGGGACAATGGGAGACTGCATGCATCTCTGTCTTGTTGCTTCTGGTTTATGAGGTGTCCTTTTTCCTAATAAAGCCTAATCCACCATGCATGCTGTCTTGTTATGAAATTTGTTCCATACACTTGTACAACACCCCCTCACCCTTACCAAGACAGAAATGAGTGAGTGAGAGACAAAAGGTATGTCAGAAGCAGGTTTTCTTCTGTATTTCTTCATCCATTCAAGTGGAAATGTGAGAGGAGAGAGTTAAGTATCCCTTCCCCACCTCCTATACACATGCGCGTGCACATGTACCGCACATCAATAAAACGTAGAAAAGTATGAAAGGATAGGACAGATTTGAGAAACACAAATGAGTCTGCCAGACAAGATAAAAAGGTAAGTTCAAGGACATCTTGTGGTGGAGTGCCAGAATGCCACACCAGTAGTACCACCCTGTTGTTGCAAAACTCCACGTTGCCCAACCCTGGAGTGGTGCCCCTTGGAGCTGTGCAAGGCAGTGGCCCTAGCAGAGCCCTTCTATCATACCTCCTTCTCTCTCTCGACCTTTGTTATCTTAGGGGTGACAGTTTTATAGGCTCAAGCAAAAAAGAAAAAGTCAAAAGGAGCCTGAGACCTACACCCAAGGCACCAAATTGCTTCTTACCTTGTATTTGCGGGGCTGCTCAAAATAAGTAGCAGGATGATTCATGGGAGCCTCTAAAATTTGTCTGACAGTACTCTATCCCAGTGTCTGACTGAAGCTACTTATACCTCGTGTCACTTTCTGCAGCGACTCAGTTTTAAGCAAAGATTAATGCAGTTGGAGCATTCAGCAGAAGTAGTAAATCACCCTTGCAA
Source organism: Micronycteris hirsuta (assembly GCA_004026765.1). Lineage (NCBI taxonomy): Eukaryota > Metazoa > Chordata > Mammalia > Chiroptera > Phyllostomidae > Micronycteris > Micronycteris hirsuta. The sequence goes on along the minus strand of PVJI01010409.1, from coordinate 3,833 downwards.
ATGATCGCGACTCTGGAGCTTCCCAGCCCGTGAGTTATTCATGTCGCTCCCCAGCATTGTTTTCATAAACAGATCCTGTTTCATTGGTTGCTAATCATCCCTGCCGAAAGGGAGCAAACGTTTGCAAAATGGACAAAATGCGCAGCTACTCCCTGTCTCTGGCTTTTCTTAGAGTGATGGACTCTGAATGCACACTGAATACATGTTTAAAAAGAGGTTGTATTCAAAGCCACCATGTATCAAATCTCATCCGAGCAGTAATCAATCCATTTTTTTGGCAATCAACCCACTAATTATTTAATGTTTTATAGGTCTCTCTTTTACTCTATTGTCTGTGCTGAGCAATGAGTTTCCGGTGTTAAAATACGTGATAGTCACATGTCAATGCCACCTGGATGGTTACCAGGAAGACTAATCTCTCCTTCGTTCTTTTATTACACAGTCCCAGAAGATAACATTTCTAGAAAAAATTAATTTTTAATGTATAACATCACAATCGATACATTGCTGTTTGTGTTTGTCTTTAATCATTGAAACAGTCTTTCAGGGCGGCGACAGTGCACAGATCAAAGCCCCTTCAGCTCAGGGACCCCAGGAAAGCGCACAGCACATGGGGGAGCTCACAGGGCTGCTGGCAGCAGCTCCCCACAGTCTAGCAGGACCACGTGTTTTCTTGAGCTTTTCCGTGATGCTTGTTTAGATGTGGGGAACTTTCCCCAACGGGAGCAGATAAAGAAGTCATCTCATTTGAGGCCCTCATCGCCCTCATTCTGGGATCAAGATTATTTTGAATTCCAGCTTCTTTATTAGACTCCTTGCCTGCAGGAAAATGTATATTTCAAGCACGCCACCAAGCTCTGAAATAAAGTTGAGAGAAATCACCCTTAAAAATACCAAGCTAAAACTGACGGCACTTCAGACACCCTCCACTGCTTGGTTTTGCACGGTCAGGAGGCTGATGCAGCATTCCTAGTCAGAGGGGTGGCCTTTCGCACCTTCTTCCTTCACTTAATGTCTAAAGAGGCTTGGTGGCTCATATGGAAGTGGCAGAAGTGGACACAAGCGAACCACAGGCAAAGGACTTCAGAAAAATACGTATGTCTATTTCATGACTCTGCTGACATCATGTCCTTTCGGTCAATGTCACGGAAGTCATGCTTATCTACTGTTGTGGCTTTGCTTCCATTGATGCCATTTCATTTTCTCCCGAAAGTAAGTCCTTCTCTTCTTCTGGCAGAGATGGAATTATGAGTCCCATTCATCTTCCACATCAAGTGGGGGTGTGAGGATGGACGAACAGGGCTGGGGCCCATCACATAATGGGCCCAGTGGGCTTCAGGGAGCACAACTCTCCTTCTTGGTTATAAAGCCTTCATTCAGAGCCAAGCATTATTAAAATTGTCGAAGTTGAATGGGTGAAACACAAATTCCCTTGCTAATGCAAAGGGCCCGGGCAGATGGTAGGAACCAATGTGGGGGACCCAGATATTAGGAAACCTTAGGGGCAGGGTGGCAAAGTAAGCGAATGGAAAGTCATGTGAAATCATTCCAGAGGTATGCCAGATATCCTCAGAGGGTTTCTGTGTGGTCCATTGGTTATGGACTGAATGTTTGTGTTCCCTCCGCAAACTCATATGCTGAAACCCTAACTCCCAGTGTGATATAATTCAGAGGTGGCCTTTGAGAGGCCATTGGATTCTGAGGGTGAAGCTCTCACAATGGGATTAGTGCCCCTATCTGAAGAGATACATCAGAACTTGCTTTCTTTTTCTGTTCTCTGCCCTAGGAGGGCACAAAGAGAAAAATGACATCTGCAAGCCAGGATGTGGCCCCTCACCAACACTGCGAGCTCTGGCACCTTGATCTTAGACTTCCCAGCCTCCAGCACTGGGAGGAATAAATGATAACTGTTTAAGTCACTCAGTGTATTGTAATTTGTGATAGTACCTCAAGTTAACTAAAATATCATCGGATTTCAACAAGATAAATAAACATTTATTTTTAGGAAACAGATAAACCACTCTGTGTTGTCTATAACATATTTTCATCATTTTTATTATATTTCACTAGTCAAGGAAGAGGAAAGCAGTCTTTAATATCCCAATATTATTTTTTTTTAACTTGTAATAGTAAGAATGGAACAGGATTGTCCCTGAAAATCGCTAAGGCAGAATGATTATAAAGTGGCCTCTCTACTTTTGTACTGTGTGAGAATGATCCATTGCTCCAATATAACCCCCCCACAACCACCAAGAAGCTGATGCACTCACTGCATAAAGTCTAAACAACGTCACAATCTATAGAAGCACTTCAATGGAACTTTCTAATAGCGCTTTCTGCCATGTGGGAAATATTCTGTATCTTTGCATTCAATATTCAATATATAGTTAATAAGCACTTGAAATACGGTTAATGAATCTGAGAAAATCAATTTAAAAATTGTATTTAATTTCAGTTAATTTAAATTTATTTATTTATTTTTTAAGAGTTTTTTTAAAGATTTTATTTATTTCAGAGAGAGGAGAAAGGAGGAAGAAAGAGCAATGTATGGTTGCCTCTCTTATGGTCCTCATTGGGAACCTGGCCCGCAACTCAGGCATGTGCCCCGACTGGGAATCGAACTGGGACCCTCTGGTTCCCAGCCCGCGCTCAATCCACTGCGCTACACCAGCCGGGGCTGTAATTTCAGTTAATTTAAATTTAAATAGCCACCTGTATTGGACATATTGGACAGTGACAATGCAGTCCTATAGTTTCAGCATCATGTGCTTTCCCTCCTTACAGAAGCTTTTGAACTATTCAAGCCAGACAAAGCATGCTTCGGGTCAGTTCTTCACCACTGTGCCGGGTGATGAACTCAATTAGGGTATCAGATCACATGAATTCATTTCACCTTTACTTCTCATTTGAAAAATATCTGCCTTTACACATATACACACATACCCTTCCATCTTACTTCCCTATATGTTTATACAAAAACACACAGTCTTGGGGGAAAAAAATCCATAAACTTCAAAGGATGTCTTAGGTATCTAAGCAGCTAGGGCTAGCACTCCTGCTTCTTTTAACCAATGCTAGTACAGTCAGGACCAACTTCTATTCAGTAACCTTATCTTCTCAAATAGCTTTAAATACTAGCAAATCATATGGAAAATTCAGCTTGTGCAGAAAGCTCCGGAAGGAAAATATAAAAACCAAGTCTTTGGAAATATATATATTAGGGTCCATTGTGGATGAAGCTGCAGAGAGAGATCACGGGTAGGTACGCAGTGCACTCCAAGGATCATAAAAGCCTGAACCCTGACCCAATGCTGCCACTTACTGGCTGTGACGACCCTGGCCAAGTTAATTAGCCTCTCTGAGCCTGAGCGTTCTTGTCTGTAAAAGAAGACATTCATTCCTGACTCTTAAAATCATTGTGAAAATTAAATAAGATACCATATGCAAATAGCTTAGTGTGTAGTAGACTTCAAATGGCTTAATCCCTGGTCTTTCTATTTTTAAGCAACTATTCTGAACCATCTGAAAATTAATTGAAGCTATGTATGTTCCAGAAATATTTAGTCAGTCAGACACTTCTGTGAAACAAGAGTTCAGAGTGACTTGTAAGTAGGCTCTATAAAAGCAGGGTATCTCCAAGCCCCAGGCAGATGGTCAGATTCCAAAGGCAGAGAGAAAAAGCTTCTTTTTCAGAAAATCCTCTTTGGTTGGTACCTTCATTATGATTCGGCAAAGTGCCACTTACAACAGATGGATATGAATACAGGCAACCAAAGAGGCGGCGCGTGTATCTCCATCTTGGCATATGGCGCCGGAGCCCCTCACCAGGCTGT
>PVJI01010408.1:0-60433 GCA_004026765.1 Micronycteris hirsuta | reverse complement strand
CCAATCAGTAAGACCCACGACTCCACCGAGCTTCTCCAGCAACGCCCCTCAGCCAACTAGTATATATACCCGCGATCCTTAAATAAAATTTGCAGCTTGATCAGAATCTTGTCTTGCTGCCATTCTTCGCGTCTCCTGTCCCTCTCACTCCCTCACTAACAGGTCTACCCCAGTTGACTGCCCTGCTGGTCGGGGCAAAAAGGTATAGCAAAAACCAAAATAAGAATGGCTTAAACGAGTTATAAGTTTAGTTTCCTCTTGCAAGAGGCCCCATGAGGACTCCAGGGCTGGCAGGGATGCTGCAGAGCACGGAGAATCCAGCTTTTTCACCCTCTGGCTCTGCCAGCTTCAGCAGGCAGCTTCTGTCTCTCCGTCTGATGGCAACTTCAATTTTTATGGGTCAACTTGACTGAGCCACCAGGTATTTAGAAATTGGGTCAAACATTATTCTGAGTATGTCTACGGGAGTGTTTTGGGGGTGAGAGTAACATTCCAATCAGGAGACTGAGTAAAAGCAGAGCGCTCTCCCTAATGTAGGTGGCCTTCATCTGGTCAGTTGAATGCCTGAACAGAACAAAAAGGCTGACTGTCCTACAAATAAGAAAGAATTCCTCTCCATCTGATGGTCTTGGAATTGGGACACCAGTCTTCTCCTGCCTTTTTCTCAGACTCAGACTGGAATTGAGATCTTTGGCTGTCCTGCATCTCAGGCCTTCAGACACAGACTGAAGTTATACCATCAACTCTCCTGGGTTTCCAGCTTGCCAACTGCAGATGGTGAGACTTTGCACCAATTATTTATAATCTCTCTCTCTCTCTCTACACACACACACACACACACACACACACACACACCTTTTGGTTCTGTTTCCCTGGAGAACCCAGGTTAAAAGGGATTTTGCTGCCAAGACTGATCCTAAGGATGAGTTTTCTAAATTTTTCTGGGGTTTCTGGAATCGACTCTCTAATCTGATGGTATTTACAGATGCTAATTACTCCATTTCTAGCAGTAAAGAGAGTGCTGATAATCTATAGACTGATGTGGCAATAGAGATACGTAAAATATTCCCACTGGATACTCCTAAATCAACCGCTAATAAGAAACAAGGAGCTGGGTGACTGTGTATATGATACTTTCAAACATTTTTAGAAAATTTACAGCATAGCAGGATTGCCTGGTTGCTCCTAACGACACTGGGCAACGTGGTGAAAGGAAAGGACTGAACTCCTGGATTCAAGCTCCCAGCTCCAGTGCTGCATAAAGGACTTCAAAGCTCCTAGGTCTGCCCTGAAAGGAACCTTATCTCCTGTAGCCATGGGGGGCAGCAAAGGTTGGTGAAAATCAAACACGGGATCTTATCCTGTGACTGGTTGAATTACAATGAGTTGAACTCTCAGCCTCACGGGGTGTCTCTGTTAAAGTAAACGTATGGTTTGGGAAAGAATGGAGACCCCCCGGTAAGCTGGAAAGGGGATGTGTGCATAGACTTTGATGAAGCTGGGGACATTGAGGTCCTAAATCCTGATGATTCTTCTTTGCCAGTAAAGAAGAATCCTCACCCCTCTCTAAGGGGATTAACACTGCATTGCCTGAGAAAACTGTAATGGATTCCCTTAAGGCAGGTGTCAGAAAAGACAATCCTGAATCTCCTCAAAACCCACCCCCACCTCTCTCCTCTTTGATTCAACACCTACAACTAGACTTTTAGTCTCAGCTGGCCCCTAAGGTGAGGTACAGAGTGTGTCCCTTGAAGGGGTATGCTATACTCCAAAAGAACTCATTGAGTTTTCTAACTTACAAACACAGAAATCTGAGGAATGTGTGTGGGAATAGATAGTGAGGGTGGAAGATAATGGTGGAAGGAACATAAATTTGGATCAAGCTAAATTTATTGATATGGGTTCAGTAAGGTGAGATGCCACATTTAATGTGGAGTTAGGAAGAACTCTAATAGTTTGGTTGTTTGGCTGAAACATGGACCAAAAGATGGCCCACAGTGAAAATTAGAAATGCCAAATTTGCTTTGATTTAATGTAGAAGAAGGGATTCAAAGGCCTGGAGAGATTGGGATATTGGTGCGGATTTGTCATTTAAGATCTACTCTCCGTACTGAAGGGGTCTAGAAGACATGCCTTGTACCATAACCGTGAACAAAAAAAAATGTGAAGGGAACCCTGGCATCCTTGAAGAGCTCTGTAATCACTCTTTTTTCTAGGTCAGAAACTGAAGTTTCTGCAGTCACTGAACTGGAAAACCTAAATGCGGTGGGAATAATTGGCAGCATTCGACGGCCAGAGGGAAGGGCGGGGTGGCTCCTGTAATGGACGGCGGAGTGAAAGCAACTATCGAAGTAGTCTGACTTGTGAACGTCTATGGCATTAGCTACTTGGTCATGGTGTTCCTAGAAGTGAAATTGATAGAAAGCCTACTAAACCCTTTCTCATTCTGTATAAGCAGGAATGTTCCAGATCAAGTGAACAAAAGTTTAATCTGAATGGTAAAAACAGATAGCCACATCAGCCAATCAATGCCCACGCTTGAACCAGTTTACAGACCCAGAATGCCTGGGGAAAGAATCTGGTAAACTGCCAAAAATTTATATTGTTAATTTTTCTTCCAGCTTTCCCCAAAGGGACCAACAGCCTTTCAGGAACTATTGGACACTGGTTCTGAACCAGCACTAATTCTGAAAAATCCAAACCTCTCTGTGGCCCCCCATCGCAGAAGGGACTTACAGAGGTCAGAAAAATCAATGAAGTTTTAGCTCAGATCCATCTCACAATGGGCCCAGTGGGTCCCTGAACCCATCCTATTGTTATTTCCCCAGTTCCAGAATGCATAATGATAGGCATACTTAGCAGCTGGCAGAATCCCCACACTGGTTTCCTGACTTGTGAAGTGAAGGCTATTACGGTGTTATAGGCCAAGCAGAAGCCACTAGACCTGCCTATATCTAGGAAAATAGTAAAGCAAAAGCAAGACCACATTCCTGGAGAGATCAGAGAGATTAGTGCCACCATCGAGAACTTGAAAAATCCAGGGGTGGTAATTTCCACCCCATCCCCACTCAACTCATCTTTTCAGTCTGTGCAGAAGACAAAAGGATCTGGTTAGTGGGAACAGGTTCACTCTACCTCTAATTCTTTCAGTTGGTTTTTCCCAAGCCTCAAGTCATTTCCTGACCAGTACTCAGTAGCAGGCTCAAGGGAGACCCTTTGCAGGTCTCTGGAATTCGCCTACTGTGAAGCTCCTTCCTCTCCGGTTACTCTTCTATGCTGAAAACTCTAGCCACTTTGGTGTCCCTGACTCTCTGCTATACATTCTCAACTCAGAGAGTCTTCTGTGCTCTGCCTTGATTCTTCCTTCTATTCAAAAGCCTGGAAGCACTGGCAACAAGGAGGGACAATCAGAGGGCTCATCTTGTTTGTTTCCTGTCTGTCAAGAATCACTGTCCTGAGGTGTTCCAAGTAATGAAAGGCAAGGACCTACATCCAAGAATACTCTATCCAGCAAAGATTTCATTTAGAATGGAAGGGCAGAGAAAGTGTTTTGCAGATAAGGTCAAGTTCAAGAAGTTCATCACTACCCAGCCTTTATTGTATGAAATGTTAAAGGGAGTTATATGAGGTATGGAGGAATATCAACAGGGGAGTGGTAGGGGGAGAGGGTGGGAATGGGGCACAGAACAAGTAGCATAAATGGTAGGTAGACAACAGACAAGGGGAGGTTAGAACAGTATAGGAAGTGCAGAAGCAGAAGGACTTATGTGTATGACCTATGGACAAAACTAAAGGGAGGGGAAAGGGGGAATAAGGGGGTGGGGGGCGAGAAGGGGCGGAAAGTGGGACAACTGTAACAACATAATCAATAAAATATAGTTAAAAAAAAAAAGAATCACTGTCCTTTGTTGACCAATGTTCAGTGTCTTGAAAACTGTTGTTCCTTACATGTTGTCCACGTTTTAGTTGTGTCTTACAAGAGAGTAAATCTGGTCCATCTTCACTGAAGGTGAAAGTTCTTATTTCATGAATTGGAATAAACTCTTATAGAAACACAGTGAAGGGAGAGACTTGCAACATGGGAAATTTTACAATACTTGGCGAAGAAGTAAGATTGAGTTACTTATAGATTAGTAGGATTTTCCAAGGTATAGGAGGTGGAATCATAGAAGCAGATGGTTGGTGTTGGAAATGTTGAATAGCTCAAGGCAGTTGAGTGGAGCTGTGAATTAGAGTGGCAGATGATTACTCTGAAAAAGAAGACTGAGTTTAGAACATCAATAATTCGTATGTCTAAATAAGATATTTGGAGTTTCAACATATACTGATAAATAGGATAATACTGTCTGTAAAGGATTAATATGATGACTGGCACCTAGAAAATGCTAAATAAATGCCAGCTATTCCATGTCTGAGAATCACTGACAACAAATATTTTATTATGTCAATGCTATTCCATTTTTAGTAACCTAGACTTTAAATTCCATGAGACTAGGGACTGTGTTTTCCTTGTTGGACAATGTATATTCAGCACCCAGTGAAGGTCTAGCACATTTGTATTCAGTTGGCATTCAATAATAACATTGAATACATGAATAAGCAACAATAAACCAACAAATATTTTTATGTAATAAAATAATACAATAAACTTTGTTTTCTAGACATTATGAAAAATATGCTTAAGTAGATTCAGTGTCTTGGAAAATAAACATACATATATATAATGGGATAGTATGGGGATAAGGCAATATTTAAAGAGATAATAGTGGAATATTTTCCAGAACTGATAAAAGGAACAAACTCTCCATTTCAAGAAATCTAATAACTCCCACACATGTTAAATATAAAGAAATCCACACCTGGACTCACAAGAATGAAGTTACAGAATACCAAGGACAATAAGCCAATCTTAAAATGAGTGAAAGAGTAACAGTAAAAATCTTTTAAAAAGTAAGAAACATATTTCTTACCAAAGAGCAACAGTGATATTAACTGCCGACTTGTCAATGAAATAATGGAAGTCAGAAGACAGGGGAGTTACTGAACCTGAAATTCCCATTAAGCATTCAAGACATTTTCAGACATGGGGAGAAAATATGTATCTCCAATAAACCTACTGCAATAGAAACCGTAGGGAGTTCTTCGAGAATAAAGACAATGATCCCAAAAGGAAGAAGTGAGATAAAAGAAGAAAGAGTAAACAAAGTATTGTCAAATATGTGAGTAAATTTGAATAAGTGTGATTATATAAAATAGCAATGATACTCTCTAAAGTATGAGGGCAGGGGAGAAAGATTTACCCTAGGAAAAAGGTAATGAATGTTAATCTTTCCAAGATCATTGTATTTTTGAAGATGATACAGATGTTAATTAACTCTACATTTTGTTGAAATGCCTAATCACCAAATAATAGAAATAGATTGGTAAATGGTCAAAAGAGAAAGTGAGAAAAAAAATTTTAAACAATCCAAAGGAAGTTGAAAAGTAAACAGAAAGAAATGTAGAAAAACAGAAAATATGGTACAGTAGAGATGAACTTAAGCATGTTATCACAATTAATGTAAGTAGACTGAAATCCAATTTTAAAACAAAGAGTAAAAGACTCAGTTCTTTAAAAATTTAGTTGTATGCTTTCTACAAAAGAAATATCTAAAATATGAGTATAAAATATGAAGATAAAGGAATGGATAAAGTTATATCAAATATTAGCCAAACAAAAGCTGATAATATCGAGAAAGGCGACTTTATGGCAAAAAGAATTACTAGAGATAAAAATGATAAAAGGCTTCATTCACCAAAAATAACATTTTAAAACTTGTAAACATGTAATTGCATCTTCAAAATATATGAGTAGAATCAATAAACCTGCATCCTTGGAAGAGTTAATGTGCCTGTCAGTAACTGACAGTCAAAAATACAAAGCAGCGCCCTGGCCGGGTAGCTCAGTAGGTTAGAGTGTCGTCCTGAGGCTCCAGGGTTGCAGGTCTGCTCCCCATCAGGGCACATACAAGCATCAACCAATGATGCATAAATAGGTGGAACAACAAATCAATGTCTCCCTCTCTCTCTTTCTTTGTCTCTCTCTCATCAATCAAGTAACGAAAATAACAATAATAAAATGCAAAGTAGTTCATAGACATAGGTTCAAGCAGAATTAAGTTTAATTTTATGGACTTATAAAGAACTTCGTGTCCATCGACTTGATAGTACATTATCTTCAAACACATCTGGAATATTTCCAAAAACTGACAATGTAATTTCAACATCGAACTTACTGAATTTCAAAGAATTAGTAAAATATAAGAAAATAAAACATACATTTAAGAATTTAAGAACAGATTTTAAAATGAGGCATGGGTCTGAGAACAAAATATGAGGGAAATTAGAAAACATTTAGAACTCAATGATTTAAAAAACACTACATATGAAAATGCATCAGATGTAGCTAAAATAATACTAAAGAAAAACCTATATATGTAAAACATAAATTATCCAGCTGGTGTTTGAATTAGTCTTACTTTCCTGACCACCTGTTTGTCCCATTTTATAAGCTGGAGAATAAACTAATTTAGCAAAAGATGTATAGCTTTTGTAACAGAAGAAACATTTCATTTTATAAAGACTCTCCAAACAATGGTTACTTGATTTTCTCAAGACCTTTAACTGTGGTGATAAGATAACAGAACTTGCTTTCCAGCCTTAATGAATGTGAAATGCCATTTAATGAAGATATTGCTGAGTATTTTCGTCATCTGAACCAGTTATAAATTTGCTCCCCAGTCTTGATTGGTATTGATTAATTCAAATAAAGCTGGTTTATTTTCAAATAAAAAAATAAAAAGAAAAACCTATAACCTTAACTGCTTATATTAGAAAAAAAAAAGAGTTAAAAATTAAAGGTCAAAATACCCAACACAAGAAATTATAAAAATAGTAATAAGTAAACAAAAAGAAAGTAAAATTTAGTAAATAATAAAAATTAATGGTAAAATAAATAATAAATTTGGAATAATTTAAATGTTAATAGAAAGGATTAACAAATCCAAAATTAATTCTTTGAATAAATTAAGTAAAATTAACAACCTCAGAAATGGAGTTTGAAAAAAAGAGAGAGGTGTAAGGAAGCAAAATGAGAAATGGAAGAAAAACATTATTAAAAATAAAGCACAATGTTTTTTTAAATAGATTATGAGAAAAAATTATGATTGCTTTCATTCTAAAGGATCCTGAATACGATTGGGAAGCAGAGGGGTTTGAGATACTACTTCCCCCTTCCAGTGCCCTATGAGAAGATGATGTAACTTATTTCATACCTTATATTATCAGAGAGCTGAGGATCAGATCATCAACTTTCCCTGCAAACAAATTTGAGTGGAATTTTTACATATCATAGCTATGATCACTGTGCACCTTCCCATAGTTAGTGTCTTTGTTCTCAAGAGCAAATTCAACCTTTCTCTGGCTTATCACTGTCATAACTGCCAAGAAGAAAACCAAAGAAAAACATGCCTTCCTCTTAAGAGTTATCAGGTGGATGAGGCAGCAACATTACAGCGATGGCCATTACTCTACTTATAGACACACAGACAGAGGGATGGAGTCGGAGAAAGAGAAATAATGAGTGAGATTTATTTTTGTTCTTTCTGTCAATTTTTTCCTCTGTTTCTTCTTCTAGTTTGACAACTATTCTCTTAAGCCAAAATGAATTTATAATTAATATGATTCTGTTCTAATGGAAATAGTGAAAACTACAGCTCTGTTTACATCTACCCTTTGGTGGGAACATAGATCACTTTTTAAACTCTATTTCCTCCCAAACAAAATATTATGAGTTGCTTAGTTAACTTTTAAGTTAAAAATGCATCATTTATAAGTCAAGGGACATGTATTAAGGACCCCTGGGCAAGGAGAGCTTGGGGGGAGGATTCAATGTGGGAGAGGGGCAGGGCAGGGGAGAGCAATGAGGGAAAAACGGGGACAACTGAAAGTGAACAACAATAAAAAATTTTTCTAAATACATAATTAAGCCATTTTTTAAGATTTTATTTATTTTAGAGAGAGGGGAAGGGAGGAAGAAGAAGAGGGAGAGAAACATCAATGTGTGGTTGCCTCTTGTGCACCCCCTACCTGGCCTGAAACCCAGGCATGTGCCCTGACTGGGACTCGAACCAGCAACCCTTTGATTCTCAGGCCAGCACTCACCATACTGAGCCACACCAGTCAGGGCTGATTAAGTCTTTCTCAACAACTCTAATAAACTTTAAATATTGAAAATTGAAAAAAAGACAATGGGTTGACACAGAGCCTTTCATTTAATTAACATATTTTACAAGGTTATACACATTGACCTTAACGAACATTTAACCTTCTTCCTTTCAGATGGAAAAGGATGTAGTCCTGGGGGGCCAGAGCAGGAGACTTGCTGAAGTGTCTGATGTAAACAAGATCGGATTTAGCTTGGGTTACAGATTCAATTGAACACAGCATGGAGGCAGGTGAGACCAACAGAGACGGAGGCCACAGCCTAGCTGTACCTGGGGCCACAGTATCATATAAGGACATGCCCTGGAGTCAGGATTCAATGCCCAGCTCTGCGTCTTATTAAATCCTCAAACTTTTTAACCCTATTATGCCTCAGTTTCCTCAACAGTAAAATGAAGGTAATAATAGTATCTACTGCATAAAGTATTGGAAGGGCCAAATGGCATAAACATGTAAATCTTTTGGCATAGTGTATAATACAGTAAGCATCCAATAAATATTAGCCATTATTATTAGTAATATCATCAGGATCATCTGGTAAAGCAGTCTGAACCTAGCAAATGTCACATGGTGAGTACCACAGAAAGGTGTCATAGTTGAGTAGCTGTGTTTCTCATATTCTAGATGAAATATGCCTAGTATCATTGACCGTATTTGATTTAAATAGTCACACGGGTATAGCTTAAGCACTGTGTATTCAAAGAGCATGGTGTTTTTCATGGTATTCTTTATCTAAATACTTTTTGAATGAAGGGATAAAATTCTTCTAACTGTAACCTAGTTTAGAGGAAGATAATTTGAGGAAGAGGCTATTATTTGACCTTTGCTTTTCCCAACTCAGCATCTTTCTACTGTCCTTTGTGCACGGTCAGCTGGGAAATTCACGTGTCTACAAGAATATGGGACATAAAATGCATCTCATCTGACCGTGCAGAACTTCAATGAATTCCAAAAGTTTCATCAAGAGCAAAATACATATGAAGAAATGGAGATGATAACAAGTTGCAGAGGCAACAATAATTCAAGAATTCCCTCCCTCCGACACTAAACAAAACATTTTAATGCTGGAGCACCTTCTTCCCCACCCTTACCATCACCGCACATATGTGTCCAGAAGAAGGGCTAGTTCCAATGTGTGTAGGGGTGCGGGGCTAGGAGGGTGGGGATGCCACAGCAGAGAACTCCTCCGAGAGAGTAAACGCGGGAATTCAGCCCAGTCCTGACCTGGTCCAGTCCTGACCAGGAGTAAGAAATCAGGAGGGTGGAGGGTGGCCAGTGATTATAAATATAAATAACATCTACACCTATATAAAGAGAAAACTCAAAATGCCTGAAAGTTTTCAAAGATTCTCAAGAATCAGATCTTCCATCTACTAACAGATGGTATTACCAAAGTAAATCCCAAAGCTGCAGTTTGAAAAATGTCTTCTCGGATGAGGCCCCCTACATTTCCTTCTGTCCATTTTCCATCAGTTTAGAGATGGCTTTAAAAAAAAATATTCCACATCAACCAAAGGAAACCAGTGTCTGTGCCGAAATGCCTGTGGCCAGCCACAGTCACTGATGCCTCAGGTGCATGTAACTGAACGAATTCTTAGATTATTTAACATACCCACCCACCTCAGAATCAATCGCTGCAGCCACTGAGAGCGGTGGCTGAGAAGCATGGTCATGGAGTGCTCTGGGGAAGAGACATCACTACTCCAAGAGGTTGCCTTTGCCCTATTAGAGACCCTCAGGGGACAGTTGCCTGAATGTTGTCACAGAGGATTTACATGTCTGACAGAGAAGCAAAGAGGGGGAGCACATACATTAGATTAGAGAAATTTGGGGTACGGGGTTGGGTCAGAAAAACTCTTGCTGAAGTTATGGCTCCCAATTCTGACTCCACAAAGAGCTCCTATTAATGCTCTTTCTTCTACCCAGTCCCAGAAAAATCACTCCCCAGTGCCAGATGTTCCCCAGGTATTGCCCTTTGCCTCTCATTACGGCCTGGAGAATATTGTTTTCCTTCGTGATACTTCATGGGCTAAATGAAGAACTTCCTCACTCCCACATATACTATTACCACACAGCAGGCTCTGTTTTAGCTGAGATTATGATAAAATACTAGTAAGGGCTTATTTGATGTATATACACAATGACCAGATAAATCAATACGTAAATTTTAATTATTGGATAAAGCAAATAATATATCTTACAATTTAAAGTTGTGTTGTCTATTGCAGATTTCTTGCTGAGGTGGAGAAAATAGCATTTCCAGAAACTTCAAAATTATTATGACTCCTAAACAGATTAGAAATTCTCTAATATAAAACATTGGCCCAACAGCTGTGAACAGACAGCCACCCACTCCAGAATTTGATCAAACTCCAAACCTAATCTTTAATATCTTCTTGCAGGTAAGTGAAACAAGAACTTCTTTTCACTTCAACTTTCGACACTGTTAAAGAGGTATTCCATTGCAGTTTAGATGAATAAGATTCAAGGCCATAAACGTTTTTGCTAAAAACTCCATTTTCTCAAAACCTACAGTACAGTGGAAACAACGTCAGTGTAGCTAGGACCCAAAACATTTTTCTTTTTAACACAATTTCCTAAAACCTAGGTGTAATGAGAAAGAAATCATTATTCGGTTTGGTTTTCTTTGGCCATTTTGCCAAAGCCTTGTTTTCTTTTCCCCATTAGCAATTTCATGGGAGGAAGGAGCGGGTGTGGGAAGGCAGAGTAGCAATTCCTCCTGCATTTGTCTGATTTCATGCCTGCCCCTGGGTGAGAATGGATGACATTCTTTGCATTACATTTGTGAGGGACTAGAAAGGCAGTTGCTAATTGTTTTTATGATCTTCCATATCTGCTTTGTACTCTAAGCAGAAGAACAGGAAGACTTAATTCACCTGAAAAAAAATCAAGTTTGTGTGTCTTTGATTCACCCTGGAATTTAACACTGCAAAAGCTTACTGCTGTTTTTGTTTCCCAGAATGTGTTCTAACAGTGTACATAATTTATGCTTAACACCCAAAGATGACATTGTCGTAAACAATATAGATTAACTTCAAGGGGCTCAGGGTTGTATTTGATGAGAAGTCCTATTGGATAGGTTCAGTGCTTCAAACAATGTACTGCCCAGAAAATTGTTCCAATAATAAGCCCTTAACATTATATTCAGAAACAAAAGATCCAAGTTAGGAGATTGCATTGTTTAAAATAATTGGGTACAGGAGTATACAGGTCTATTTTCATTATAATTTTTGGAAAATGTTTTATTAGAAACTTAAAGATATACCATTAGGCTGACTGTTACTGCAAAGCAAACAGACAAACAAGAAACAGAAAATAACAAGTGTTGGCAAGCATGTGAAGAAATTAGAACCCTTGTTCGTTGTGGCAGGAACATAAAATGGTTCAGCAGCAGCTACAGAAAAGAGTTTGGTGTTTCCTCAGAAGCTTAAAGAGAGAATTATCTGATCCAGCAATTCCACTTCCGGGTATATACGTAAAAGAATTGAAAGCAGGGACTCAAGAAGATGCTTGTGCACCAGTGTTTATAGTATGAATAAACAAAATCTGGTATCTACACACAATAAAAAATTATTCAGCCTAAAAACCAATGAAATTCTGCCTGTCCAGGTGGTTCAGTTGGTTGGAGTGTTGCCTGTAAACCAAAAGGTTGTGGGTTTGATTCCTGGTCAGGGCATGTACCTAGTTCACAGGTTCAATCCCTGTTCGGGCCTTGTACGGGAGGCAACCTATCAATGTTTCTCTCTCACATCAATGTTTCTCTTTCTCACTCTCCCTTCCATTCTCTCTAAAATCAATAAACATATCCTCAGTGAAGATTTTTTAAAGAGTAACAGATTTCTGATACATGCTACAACATGCTTGAATCTTGAAATCATTATGCTAAGAAACAAGCAGACACAAAAGGACAAATGTTGTATGATCGCACTTATATGAGGTACTTTGAATAGTCAAATTCATACACAGAACATAGAATAGAGGTTATCAGATTCTGGGAGAAGGAATAAGAGTTTTTATTTAATGGGTACAGAGCTTCTGTTCTAGGTAATCTGGACCTGGACGGTGGTGAGGGTGAGACAACATTGTGAATGCACTTAATGCCACTGGATTGTAGACTGAAAAATGGTGAAAATGGCAAATTTTATTTCATGTATATTTTACCACAATAAAAAAATAAATGGCCTTTGAAAAGGTAAAGAAAGGTAATTCATTTTATTCAGTATTCCGTAAAATGGCACCTACGTAGCTTATCTCTTCCGCTGTTGCATGGAAGGAAGCTGGAGACCACCGGTGCCGGAGGTAGGCCAGCCTGTGGCCACAGACTCTGTGAGGCCAACACATCTCCTTAGAAGATCAGTCAGCTCTACAGCAATGTCACGGAAAATAATTTTTTGAGTGAATCAGTATTTTACTTTCCAGGTAATTGCTGCATTGTCTTGAATATACAGCCCAAGAATTAAGAAATTTATACTCTTATCCCGAGACATTAGAAATTATTTCTCCATATGATTTTCCCTCACAGTGATTCTGTTAAACTATTTTATTTTCATCATATAAGGGTACAAATACATTTTGCAGAAAATTATCAGATCATATAACCATACTTTCCAGCTATGTAATCTTGGATTAATCCATATCCCCAGACCCTTGGCTTCCTAATCTGTGAAGTAGGACTAAACCCACTGACACACAGAACTGGCCAAAGACTGAAAGGAAACGGATCACAGGAGAGCTCCACCTCTGGCATGATCCAGATATTTTTGATTGTGTGAGTAAATGAATATAAATGAAGCAACTGGGAGAAAAAAAAGGAAAGAGGAATGTTAGAACTCAGTTTAAGCACCAGATTCATGCAAGTCGTCAGCACATGATTTCATCTGATCTGTGGAAGCTTTTATGCAAAATGGGTGTGGAGATTTACAAGATTGGGCCTGAAGTGAACTGGTGCCCTCAGACATACTATATGTTGTACTAATTCTAAAATAATCAAAGCAAAAATAAACAAAATGACACCCCTAAAATACACAGACAAGATGATACAAGAGAAACCACATATAATTGGATAATAACCACCACAACTGTGAAGAGCAAGCAATTGTGAATCACAAAACATTTGTTTGCTATGGTTTCTTCCCCCACCACCCCCCTGCCCCTGCCTTTCATGGGAAAAAAAAAGTTTGTTTTTCTTCAAAATAAAAACACTGGTTTGTGGATCTGAATCACTTTTTTTTCACTCTTTGTGTAAAAAGGTCACAGTAACTACCAACAGAAGTATGAAAGGGTAATAGTTTCCGGCTCTGGAAATTTGGTTGTTGAACAAAAGAAGAAAAGAGACCACCTTGTATCACAGAAGACAAACTAAAGAAAACATTACATGTTTCCAACCTGCAGGTCGTAAGGAATTTTGATCACTTTGGCATTAGTGTGAGAAAAAATGTTGTGTTACTGTTTGTTTTCCTGATAGTTTAAAAGCTATTTCTAATGTCCAAATAAAAAAGGAGCCTACCTCCCCTGACAAAAAGTTTTAGTACAAAGGCAAACAATCAGTTGGATTGTTTTACGGTAACTTGACTACACGCCGCTGGTTCTCTCACTTAAGCGACGTGAAAACTAAAGTTGCATAATGGCAATGACAACATGGGCAGTGCCAGAGAAACAATATTTTGCCCGGATCCATGGCAATGTCACAGTCGTCACACGTATGGAACAAACCTTCAGAACATTAGGTCATATTTACCTCATCAGGTAAAAGTCAGAAAGGATAACTGCAGATCCTTCTAGTACAGCAATTAATGAACTTATTTTTAACTCACTTTTCACTCCTTTAAATAATTAATTTAGTCCTCACCACTAAACTATATTTTCTCAATAGTCTGTGTGGGGTTTTTCAGAAATATATTTGCAGTGATAGATCATGTCAGTACTTTCGGAAGGGATGCAATAGCTTTATTTCCTCTGTGTAAATGTCATCTACCTTAGATTAGATTAGACTCTATGAAGGATATAAATATGTCTTGTCTGATTTCTACAAGATTTTTTCACAAAACTAATTCATTCATATCTGCTCAAGATAAATATTAAAAGATCATATCTACTTAGATCAGAAAGTACACTTATTGTCAGGTTCAACAATATTATTTAGATGCCTAAAATTATAATCCTGTTTACCTATCTAAAAACAAATACAAGAATTTTTATTTTTAGACATATCTTTTAAGAGAAAAAATTTTAAAGAAAGTTTCTTTTTTAAGCTACTCTTTTGCTTAAAAACAGATGGAAGAAACATATCTGTATAAGGTTTTGTCATTAAGTAAATGAACATGTGAACAGAAAAATACTTGTAGTGTAAATTATGTTGTTAATTATACTACAAGAGAAATAGAATCATCTAAGTGGAGAGTTTAGGAAGGGAAGCAGGTCACATTCTCAGAGAGTGATGCTCTGATTGGGTTACTTGCTATAAATCTTTCTCATTCACTTAATTTCTTAATGGAAATCGTTTTACACACTCCCTGAGCTACAGCTGATGAAAAACCAACTAGTATTTTCTGTGACAACTGCTACTTTTTCTCTAGTAAAAAATCAAAATTATCCATTCTATTTATTTCGGCTTGAAACGATGGTAGCACTTAATAGTAATGCGGAGAGCCCTGGCTCAGTGGATTGAGCGCGGACTGGGAACCAGACGGTCCTGGTTTGATTCCCAGTCAGGGCACATGCCTGGGTTGCGGGCCAGGTCCCCAGTGAGGGCCATGTGAGAGGCAACCATACATTGCTGTTTCTCTCCCTCTCTGTCTCCCTGCCTTCTCCTCTCTCTAAAAAATAATAAATAAATAAAATCTTAAAAAAAAAATAGTAATGCGGAGAGAAGGATGACTTAAGAACAAGGTATTTAAAGGTATTTTAGTCAAGAGATGAAGATCAATAGTACTCTACCTCTTTTAAAAACTGAAAAAAGAGATAGCTGATATAACAGCAGAAGAGAGCTCTTCTTTGAAAAAAAGAATGCTCACCCTGGCTGGTGTGGCTCAGTGGATTGAGCACCAGCCTGCAAACCGGAAAGTCACTGGTTCAATTTCCAGTCAGGGCACATGCCTGGGTTGTGGGCTGGGTCCCCAGTTGAGGCTGTGTGAGAGGCAACCACACATTGATGTTTCTCTCCCTCTTTTCCCCTTTCTCTAAAAGTAAATAAATAAAATCTTAAAAAAAAAATAGAGAGAAAGACATCAATTTGTTGTTCCCCTCATTTATGTATTCATTGGTTGCTTCCTGTATGTGCCCTGACTGGGAACCGGAAACCCTGGTACGAGGATGACGCTCTAACCAACTGAGCCACCCGGCCAGGGCAACATAAGGTCCTTATATTCTTCTTGAAGTGGTACCATAACACTTGAAGGTAGACTGTGAGAAGTTATGGGCGTACAAAAGAAACCTTGAAGAAACCACTAAAACAACAACCAAGAAAAAGAAAAGAATGCCCCAGTGAAAAGCATCTAGTAGAAGAGTTCCCTAAGGCAGGAAACAGGAATGAACTCCTCCCCCCTCCAGCCAAGAGAGAACCTATCCCATTAGAGATCTGGTTCTCAACCAGGACACTTGGGGATATGTGGAAGCCTTTTTGACATTCCCACTGAGGGGGCAGGAGGAGAGGTCTCCTGGTACCCCGTGGGTAGAGAGGACAGGAATGCTGCTGAACATCCTACAATGCACAGGACACCTCCTCCCCCTCCCCCCTCACCCCCACTCATGAGTGTCCAGCCCAAAACGTCAATAGCACTGAGGTTGAGAAATTTTTCACAAGAATGATACAGGATCGGGGTACGTAACACTTTCTGTAAAGGGCCAGATAAGCCTTTACATTCTCTGGCACACCGTTCACCTCTGCGGCTGTAGCACAAAAGCAGCCATAGGCCATAATGAATGTCACTGCTCCGCACAGTAAAAGTTTATTTACAAAACAAGAGGCAGGACCCATTTGGCCCATTAGTTTGTTGACTCCTGATATTGGTTTTTCTCCCTTAAAGATTCCTCTAATTCTTATATCTGGAGTTGGAGAGAATTCCAATGACTAGGCTGACTCTTTGTTAGCAGGAGTCTAACCTGAGGAATCACATCCAATGTGAGACAAAATCTCTGCCTTCCAGCAGGAAAATTAAATTTGTGAATAGCAGTCACAAATACTTTAAAATTTACTCTCTACTTTGGAAAGGAACAATTTTACTGTTAAGATTTTATGATATAGACTTAAAGGTTAGACAACTCGGTCCCCTTCCCAACCACCAAAAAAAAAAAAGGCAAATGAACAAATAAGAGTAGATACACACTAGTGCTCTAAAGCAGAAGTTCTTACGCTATAGGTCATGGTGCCAAGGAAAGTCCACAGATACATTCAGGGGTAATACGTTCAAGGATTTATAAACTTGCTGAAATTGTGTGTAAAATACTGTGACTCTGTAGTACAATATACATGTGCATTCTCATGGCATCCTGGGCCCTCTGAAAATCTGAGAGTCACTGCTAAAGCATGCAAGGTAGTCAATCAGAGAGCACGTTTTCAAGAGCAGACTACTTCTCCGAGGCTGCCGCGTCATAAAAAGCACTGCACAATAATAGAAGTTCAGTCTGTGTCTCCACAGACTGAACTGGTTGTTACAGATTCCCACACAGTTGCGATCGACTACGTGAAACTTGGCCTCCAATTTGTGTTATACTCAATTTGGTCAGATGGCAGAGGCACATTTCTGAATCTAAAGTCTTAGTACTTATTCTTTTAAACGGCCTTGTTCCAAAAAGAAGGCTTTCAAAAATAAGTGTATAGAGTGACATAATGTAAATTTTTAAAAGATGAGAAGAGGTGAAGAGGAAACACGCAGGGACATACAATGGGGCTAGTGAAAGACAGGTCTCCACTACAAAGTCCTTCACATATTATGTCAGACATGTCATTTGATTTCTTGGGGTTTCTATTTCCTAGCTTTCAGAACTGAAGTAGGTGGTTTCTATATGACATTTTCCTTATACTCAGGATTTATCAGCGGTATAGTAATCAGTCAACAAACATTTACTAAATCTCCATTGTGAATATAGCATTTCATTAGGCGGTACGGTGAGTCAGAAGAGTTTCGCCTACTGAATCATTAACCTCACTTCCTGTATTAAGTGTGATCTTTTGGGAGGTTCTTCTGTCAACTGGTCCCACAGTAACCTGCTTATGAAATCAGATTAAGTTATATCCCAACTAAAGAAAGTTCATATGAGGCTCCTCAGAATGAGAAAGCAAAGAATGGAGAAAAGAGTGATAAATGGGAGAAACAGCAGATACTTTGACAAAAAAAAAAGAACAATTACTTGCAAATGCTGTTTCTTTTAGGTATTACAAAACATTAGATTTGGAAAGCAATAAACAAAAATAGATCTAAAATGGGAAAGAAATTCTCCGAAGCTTCAACACAAGTTATAGGAGTCACCAATAAGGGGGAAAATAAACAGCATCCTTTTCCTTGGAGAAAGAATGGGATGTCAGGCAAGAAAAAAGAATGAAGAATTTCTCTTTTCAGACTTAAACTGTCAAATAAAACAGTAGTGATTGTGCCGGAACACATTCTTCCAATATTGTATAGCTTTTCATTAAGGTGCTCTGTTGAGGATTGAATTTCAAGCTTCAATTTGATTGGCTGGGAAATCCCTCCATCCACACCATACTAAGTCAGAACCTGAATATTCTATTTTTCCCCTTTTTGCTTTTGTTGCATAAGATTAAATTGCTGAATCATTGTGCTGCTTCTGGAGAATGTAGGCATCCTTTACCTTATGGAACATAACTACATCTTAGGGCTGTACAACGGGAGAGTAGAACTGCTCCAAGCAATGAGCATTTAGCCTCTGTTTTTATGGTTGTTACTATGCAGTCACAAACAAAAATTGATGATGAAAGAATCCAGTTAATCTATCTCATGCAATATCATTAGTCACTTCCTAGGTTCTGGAGCTCCCTAAAGCAAAGAGAGAATAAAATTTCAAAATATTACATTGCTAGTCAGTTTTATAGATATCAAGTTTGTACAGGCACATAAATCAGAATCTATTCAAAGTAAGAAGCAGATGTTTGAATTATTCCAACAAAGTAAAATCATCTTCTCTCTCCCATGCTACAAATCCACAGCATTTTCATAAGTGTGAAAGCTGTAAAAAGGGATTGGGATTCATCATTTAGATGATTTATTGTCCCTTTGAGTTTTTCTGCACCAAAGTGGCAGGATCTGAGGATATCACATTATTTCCATAACTATGACAATGTGGTGAGCAATTCCTCTGTGTGTGACACAGAAGTAGGCAGAAACCAGTGCCACTGAGTTTTAAAATCATGAGAATCTCTCCTCTAGGCATTTTATTCTAAGTTATTCTTCCAACCAAAATTAAGAACATGGTAGAGAGAAAATCAATAATGTGGAAGAATTCACAGAGGCCACAGAAGAGGTCTTCATTTGAGATTCTCAGCTGACCTTTTTAAAAAAATTTATTTATGTATTTATTTATTTTAGTGTTATACACTGCATCCTTCCAAAAGGTAGCTTACAGATTTTCACACACTTCAAGGCCATTAAGACAAATGATTATGAGATTAAACCGAGTCTGTCTGAATAATATAAATAATAAAAGGGATGGATTGCTAAAGAGTTGTTTCCCGATACTTTTTACAACTTAAATGTTTATCTATTTTGTGTACATCCTCTTCTGAGAGATCAGAGAAACCTGAGATAGTGTTCATTATTTTTACATGGACCCAAACTCCCACCACGCTTTGTATACAGGAGAGAGCTCCAATAATCAGTGACAATAAACGGGGCTTTGCTGCCACACAGACGACAGGTCTGTGTCACAGCAGCAGCACTTCAGTGGGGCACCCTCGTTCTGAGTGACTTCCATACTTAAGGAAATTACCACCCTTGCAAAGAATACAAGATAAATACTTCTTTTTAAAATTTTCTTTATTGAGACTTTGCAGGCAAGAAGGGGCTGGAGAGAAGTAGTCCAAGTCATGAAAGGCAAGGACCTACACCCAAGATTACTCTATCCAGCAAAGCTCTCATTTAGAATGGAAGGGAAGATAAAGTGCTTCTCAGATAAGGTCAAGTTCAAGGAGTTTATCAACACCCAGCCTTTATTATATGAAATGTTAAAGGGATTTATATAAGGCATGGAGGGATATCAACAGGGGAGTGGTAGGGCAAGAGAGGGGGAAAAGGTGCAGAGAATAAGTAACACAAATGGTAGGTAGAAAACAGACAGGGGGAGGTTGAGAATAGTATAGGAAATGTAGAAAACAAAGAACTTATGTGTACGACCCATGGACAAGAACTAAAGGGTGGGGAATGGGGGGGTAGAAGGGAAGAAAGGGGAGAAAATGAGACAACTGTAATAGCATAATCAATAAAATATATTTTAATAAATTTCTTTTATTTATTAATTTGAGAGAGAGAAAGAGAAACATTGATTTAGTGTTCTCCTATTTATGCATTCATTGGTTGATTCTGGTTTGTGCCCTGATCAGAGATCAAACCTGAAACCTTGGCGTATAGCAAGGGTGTCACACTCATTTTCACTGGGGCCACATCAACCTCGCGGTTGCCTTTAAAGGGCTGAATGCAGTTTTAGGGCTCTATTAATATAACTAGTCTTTAAGTATGGGCAAGGAGCTCGGTGCTGTCACTGGGTAGAAACAGGATGGAGGGCCGGAAAAAACAACGTAGAGGGCCAGATTTTGCTTCAAGCCTCATGTTTGCCACCCGTGGTGCATAGGAACAACAATCTTAACAGGTGAGCTACCGGGCCAGGGCCAAGATAAACACTTCTTATGTTGAATCCCTATTAAAAAAATACTAAGAAGAAAAATCTCCAACATTAAAAAACAATAACATAAACTATCAATGTTTTTTAAATAAAATGTTAGAACAATGCTTCAGTTGAATCTCAAGTGTGAGTTAATATATAATAGTTCAGAATTTAAAATTTAACGAGGATATTTTGGAAACTAACTTGCATACTTATCTTAGGATATTATCAACATAATGTCAATAAATTTGAATGGTAGAGCAACTAGAAATAGCATAGAATGGAAAGGGAAGGGAAGAGAAGGGAAAGGAAAGAAGGGAAGGAAAGTTATAAAATACAATGGGTGGGAATGGATGGAATAGATATAAAATCGACCTCATGTTTCTAGCAAAGGTAAATACTGTTTTGTGATGTTTTGATTTCAGTTAAATATTCATGTGTGTACTGAATATCAGAGTAAAAAATATTTCTTACTATGGTTCATAGTCAATTTTTTTTTGAAAATCATTGTATCAGATCAAAACCCATGACTTGTTTTCTTTAACATAGAATTGAATTCATGTCACAGTGTCAATTCAGAAATGGTTTTACAAGATTACTATTTTAAAAATCAAACATTTATCCTCTCAACAAAAATATTACCAAAAACTTAGCTAATTTGACTTAATCTAAGAACAACAGAAAGGATTTTATGGAGAAGAATAAACCCATCACTTTCCTCCTTTAATATCTTTCACTGATTCTCGGCTGTCTACCCTTGTGCCTCTTCCATTTTAACACACATATGAATCACCTGGGAATCTTGTCGAAATGCAAATTCTGATTCAGCGACTCCAAGGTAGAGCTCGAGGTTCTGTGTTTCTAACAACCTCCTGGGCGATGCCAATTGCTCCTGTTCCGTGGACAGAGGCCAGCAACTCTTTTTGGAAAGAGCCATCTGTAAATATTTGAAGCTGTTAAGCCACATGCAATTTTCCCCTCTCCTTCTCCTCCTCCCCCCCGACCACCACCTTCTTCTTCTAAAGCCATTTTTTGAACATGTGAAAACCTTTCTTAGCTCATTGGCCTTACAAAACAGTGCTCTGAATTATGGGTTGGACTTTGCTATCACTAATCCAGAGTAGCCCTATCCAATAGAAATACAATGCAAGCCACAAATATGGGCGGGGCGGTGGGGACCAAAAAAAAGAACATAATTTATTTATTAAAAAGTGTGTATTTATTCTTACATGTTTAAACTCCAGTCACCTTCAAAGTTCTCTCCATTTGATGCAACACATCTAACAAGATGCTTTTCCACTGCTCAAAGCAGTTTTTGAACCCATCAGTTTTGATGCCTTTTAGTGCTTCTGCCATTTTTTCTGTTTCACTTCTTCCACATCAGCAAAACGTTTCCTTTGAAGATTTTTTTCATCCGGGGAAACAAAAAAAGTCACTAGGGGCAAGATTGGGTGAATAAGGGAGGGTGGGGAACAGAGGTCATGCCATTTTTGGAGGTCAAACACTGCTGAACACATAGCACTGCGGTGTAGGCAGGTGTGCCTGTAAGTCACCCATCATGAAATGGGCAAATGTGTTGAAAGAGTCTTTAAAAAACTCACTGAAGCCAAACACGGTCTCTTCAAACACCAGCTGGGGCACTGATACACATGGGTTCCTAGAACATTCACCTTGTGGAAGAAGCCTGTTCTACAATGGGCCTGCCCTCCAGAAGGTAATTCTGTTTTTTGAGCATCCCCTTCATATATCTTTAAATTTCCAAGTAACCATGTTTTGTAAAAAGTAAAAAGAAGCAGGTGAAATTAATTTTAATGACATGTTTTATTCAATCCAAAATATCCAAAATGTTATTTTTCAACATTAATCAATGTAAAACTTCTTAGATATTGTGCACTTTTCCAAACAAAACCTTTAAAAGTCAAAGTGTATTTTATATACAGCTTATTTTAATTTGGAAAAACCACATTTCCAGTGCTCAGTAACCACACGGGGCTACTGCTGAACAGTACAGATCTAGAAGAAAAAGTCTGAAATTCCTCCTTTGGCATATGATGTCCTTTATGTATTTACCCTGCTCACCTTTCTACCTAGGTAGGTTTCTGTCCTACCTCTCAACCATGTATATTTGACATTCTAGTCATACCATAGTAGTTTTACTCCTTGAATATGTCTTTCCCTCTATTTGGAATGCCCTCCTCCTGTTTGTCTCCTACCTCAAAACTTTACTCACCTTTTTTGTAAATTGATGAAATTACAGTAGAATTAAATTCATTAAGAGGACACTAGAAACTTATGAAAAAAATTATATAATGCTACATAAATAAATGCTAATATTATCACATAGTCCTAATTTTAAAATCAAGAACAGAAAAATTGGTAAGTTAATTATTACTTATTTTAATGTTATTATTAAGTTATTACTACCACATTAATATTAGAGTTCTATTTGAAGGGAAAGACTTGTTTTTTTTTCCTTTTGTAAAACAAAATCTTCAAAAGCATTTAAAATATAGTTACTTATTACCACAGCATTTCTATATATGTTTGGTGTCACTGCTTCTATTTAATAACCATGGAAGCTAAGACTTTGAGGAGGTTAAATGACCTTGCAATGGGCTTGATAAATATACTGAAACAAAAAGTTTTGAAAATAAATAATTCTCAACTACCTGGGATACTAAAACTGTAGTTACTTAGAAGATGAAGATCAGTCGGGATAACTTCTGAGATAACAAATGTACTTGAGTCTGATATACCCCTGTAAACAGAAGTTTGCTGCCACCAACCCAATGCTAAAAGGAGACCCCAATCTGGAATGCAATAAAAGGAGAGACTTTAATGTGGTGAACAGTTTGCAAACAGGGGAAACAAAGCCTTAAGTGGAAACCAAGTGCACTCCCCCAGGGCAAAAGGAAGACCTGCTTCTATAGAGAAAGTGCCTGCCCTGGCCCCTGATTGGTCCATTTTTATGCAAATGAGGAATCTGATTTTGCAGTTTGATTGGCCCATATAGCACTGTTTTGACTGGTAAGAATCAAGTGTCCTGACTGATCATTAGCAAGCTGCTCTGATTGGTAGATAAAGATGCAAATGAGGATATAGCTGCACAGCTCCTATTGGATGAGGCATGTTGTAGTCCATTGGTCAAAATATGATTCTAGGGACTCTTTTACATGAGTTGGCTCAGATGGCAGGAATACAGTGCAGGAGCCTTGGCAGCCCAGCCTGTGGCTTTTCTCTGAAATGCAGCATGTGTGACAGCCCCCCTGTACACAGTGGCTGCAAGGTTCTGATTATAAGTTTGGGCTCAGTCAACCACAAGTTCTTTTTGACAGGTATACTCCTTCTCAGGGTCAACACTTCAGAGAGTTGGATATTCTGAATTTAATTCCAATTTTGGTGACTAAGAAAGTTATGAAAAATCCACACCCCAGTTTCCTCAACTGTAAGGAGGATCATAACAATAACACTGCCCTCTCAGGATCATTGTAATAGCAAAATAACATAAGTTTTATTATGCAAAATTTCCCTCTAAGATTTGGTTTCTATGACCTGAGCACCTTTTTAACAAAGTCAGATCTTTGTGCAACAAACTTACCTTGGAGTTTCGGGCTAGAATGGAGAATTGTTCCCAAAACAGGTACAAGGAGGTGCATCATGAGTGCTCACCTGGGAATCATTTTAATTCTTCTTATATTTTTATTTTTCAATTTATTTTTAATTGAGTTTATGGGGTTACATGGTTAATAAAAGTGTATAGGTTTAAAGGGTACAATTCTATAATACATTTTCTGTATATTGTATTGTGTGTTCACCACCGCAAGTCATATCGCCTTCCATCACCATTCATTCCCCCTTTGCCCTCTCCCGCCTCCCCCACCCTCGATTTCCTCTGGTAATCCTATGAACTTTGGTTAGTATCAATGAGGCTGACCACTGCCTGCACAGTAGCATCTCCAGGGAACTTATAAAGATATCAATAGCCAACCAATGACACTGTATCTCTGGGGGTGTGGGCTAGGCACAGATAACTTTTCCAAGCTCCTCCTCCTCCTCCTCTCAGTCCAGGTGATTCCCATGTGCAGTGAGGTTGAGAATTACTGGGTCTATCAGCCTCGGGTTCTTTATTTGCAAAATACTGTTGATCCTTGAACACCACAATTTCGAAGTGCATGAGGCCACTTATATCCAGATTTTTTTCTTTATATGCTATAAATGTATTTTCTCTTCCCTGTAATTTTCTTAATAACACTTTTTCTCTAGCTTACTGTATAAGAATACAGGATATAATACATATAACATATAAAATTTGTATTAACTGACTGTTTATGTTATAAGTAAGGCTTCCAGTCAACAGTAAGCTATTAGTAATTTTCTGGGGAGTCAAAAGTTTTATGCAGATTTTCAACTGTGTGGGGGTTCATATCCCTAACCCATGCATTGTTAAAGGGTCAACTGTAGGACTAATTCCTTGCTCACAAATTGTAAGGATTAAAGGAAACAATGTGTATAAAGTACCTGATACATTTTAGAAATTTGATAGGAATTCTTGCCTATTCTCGTGCTCCCTCAATTAATTCCTTTACTCTCCACTAGTTGATTGGATACTAGAACTGTTTTCTTCTCAAATAATGCTTTTTCAGTAGGTTTATTTATTTGTTGCTTTTGGTTGACACAGACCAGTAGCTTTTGGCAGTGATTCAAACTCAACCCGCATGGCAAGTACATTGTACATTCCCCCACCTGCAGCTGGAGCTCCCCTAAGCAGAGACAGGCTCTCACAAGACGGCCCTCCCTCCCCACCAGCGGGGTGACCCTGTGATAGCTCCCGAAAGATGTCTCCTGAAGAACACAGTAACTTTTAGTCTTTCTTGCCTCACAATCTTCTGGAATATCTTTAAAATACAGATTCCTGAGCCCCATCCTCACTGTCTCAACCGCTCTCTGGAGATGTGACCCCTGCAACTGCCTTTTTAACAGTTTCTCTGGTGATTCTTACGCCTGCTAACATTTGAGAAATGTTGGCACAGAGGAGAGTGACACGTATACACAGAGCCATCAGCTGACACAGGTTAATCTCCTGCCTACAATTTACTCAGAGACCAGGGAGGGAAATAACTGCTGAAACTTTTGCTTTTAACATCTACATAGCTCTCTGCTTTCTAAAAGGCTTTCTTTACGTTGAAAATGTTTTGCTATTTTGTGTTTGCTCTCACAATATCTTGTGGCTGGAAGAGCGCTTAAATGTCATTTAATTCAATCTTTAGTTTTATAAGAAAGGCTAAAACTTTTGGAAAGTCACCAATCTGGTGACACCATATACCTTCAGGGAAGTGACCTCCAACTCTTCTTTTAAAAGGCAAAAATGCTTCCATTGGTGAACCCATGAAGCTCCGGTTCCACACTGGCCACAGTTTCTGCATACGTAGCTTTGCCTCCTCTCTCTCACCTGCCCTTTTATAAAAGCAATTTCTTTTCTTCTCTAAAGTTTGGAAATAACATTGCATTTAACAAATTAGCAACTGCTCAGTAGTCAAGGACAGCTTCACATGAACGGCAGGTTTTAAATCTATAACCGAGCAAAAAAAGATACGACCACTACAGGCTGTAACAGATCTGAAAATGATTTACTTTGAAAGACCTGAGACTGTTAGGGCAAAAGTTCCTCGCATGCACGTAAATGATTGTCAGAGCCAGGGGACTGCTAAATCACAGTCTCACACAAGTGACACGTCATCCCAGCTAACTGGCTCCCAGATGGGTGAGGAAAGTCAGCAGGGAGCATTATCTGTTCCCAATTCAAAAGAACTAATTCAACAGGCAATGAAAACCAAGAACACTGGTATCGTTACAATAATCCCTCTGACAGTCATAGCTTTGGAATCTGGAAATGTACATCTACAGAGACAAGGAGCATTATACTTGTTTACTTAACTTGGCTTCCTACTATTATTGCTTTTATTTTTATTATGAAGTGTTTTTACATTTCTAAAGCTTGATTCATTAAGTAATTGCCATCCTCCTATTTGGGTCATTGGTCATATTTATTGCAAAAGAAAAATACAAATCGTTATTCAAGAGCAAATTCCACATATTTTCCACGTCCTAAACTTTTCAACCTCTCTTATTTTGTGCAGGGCTGATTTGTTTCAAGGAACAGCACATTCCCCAGAGGTAATCAGACCGAAGCAGGAGAGCAACGGAGAGGTCTGCAGAGTTTTTGCCATTGGCTGTCCTTCATTTTAGGCCTTGTTTCTAAACTTTATTAAGAAATTTTTTAAATAAACTTGTAGTTGGATTCATTAAAATCACCCTGGCTCCTAAATCATAGGGAGACTCTCACACGCGCGCTCGGACACACACACACACACACACACACACACACACACACACACACACACATATACACACTTCCCTTTCCTCTTGTTCACAGAATAAGCAGGGCATTGTTTTTGAGTATTCATTTTACTGTTGAAGAGAACATAAATAAAACATGGTGGAATGAATGGATCACATCATTCACATAAAACTGCCCCGTACTTGAGAAGACTATGCTGTTTATGAAGTAATGAGGTGCCTAAAGTTTGTGAGCGGAAACATGTCCCTGTTGGTAAATAACGCACACAGGACTCTCCTTGTCTTTCTCTTTTTCCCACTGCAGTCGTTGTAACGTCTAGATTATCCTTTTGTAGTTGTGCTTCCTAAACGAAGCTTTTAAAAACTTGTGCAAAATAAACAATTCAAGATTCTGAAAAGCCAAGTATTGTACCTTTGACCTTTTAAAACGACTTTTTCCTAGAAAAGCCAATAGACTCAGAGAGAGAATTTACCGCCACACCTTGCGTTAGGTATTGTATGTACTGAGCCCATTTTTCCTCACAACAACCTTATAAGGTCAAAATTATTATCCCCACTTAACAGATAAAGTACTAGTTTCAAAGAGGTTAAATGACTTACCCAAGATTATAAAACAATAAAGGGAAAGGACAAATTCGAATGTAGGCTGGCCTGACGGACTTGAAAGGCTGTGTGTTCTTGCCATACTGTTCAAAGATAAATACTTTATTCTTTGCAGATATCACAGATTTCCCATGGTCTGTGGGGTTTTGTTTGTCTGTTTATTTGTTGATTGTTTGGGTTTTTGTGTTTAAAACCAGTGTTATCTGACTTGCCATCCATAAAGAGTGAATTAGCACCTTGGAACAGTGGATTCCCTTAAGCTGCCCCATACCATCTCCACCTGAAAGTTCAATTATGATGATCAGTTATCCATCAAGCCCAATTGCCCCCTTTTGTGAGGCAGAAAACAAGGCAATGCCAACTGAGACACATGCAGGGTCAGTGAAACATCTGGACATGCGTTGACCAGGGGGGAGCATGGGCTGAGCCCCTGAGAGAAGGTGCAGGATGGTGCTGCCTGGATTCCTGTCTGAAGGGACCACGGTCTCTCTGTGCTCTTCAGGAGCCCGCTCACATCCAGACATTGCATTGTCCGTTGGACATCTCTTCGCCCTCATTGTTTCTCAGAGAGCCAATGACACTAGAAACTAGGATATCACAGTCCTAACACATTGGAGCCTCCCTGAATCACAGGCGTAACAAAGCACATAGGCACACCCTCTGGGTAAGAAGAGAGAAAGTTCTGAAACAGAGGGCGTTCTTGCTTTTTGTTTCAACCATGTCATAAACCATGTCATAAGAGAGAATAACAAAATAATGGAACAACATGTCCTTCCACATCATTGTGGTTTCCCATAATCCTTCCGGAGTCCAGTGCAAGTACAGTGAAAAGAGTGTAAACTCTGGAATCAGGCTGACCTACTTTTCCATTTGAGATAAACAATTCACTAGTTAAATGAGCCTCTCTGAATCTCCGCGATATCACTTGTAGAACAGGGATAATAATACCAACTTTACCACAATGTTTTCAGGATAAGAGAGAATAGAAATAAAATGCCTGGAAGAAGGTCAGGAAACAGCGTTGCCGTTATTGCTTGGTTATTTTAGCCCTAAAGGGGACCCAGGCTAAAATCTTAGAGTTTGAAGCATCTTGGAGGTCTATTTGGACAGCTTTCCCAATGTAGAAATAGCTATTCTAACATCTTTGATAGATACAGTTTGAATATTTTCTGCTTTGATAGACAATCTGAGTCCACTTCAGTCTGTAAAACAAAAATGATCAATATTCATCTGTTTGGAGAAAGAGAAAACTATCAAGTATTCAAATGGATTCATACGGCAAGAAGCAAAGGACAGAGGAGTTTTGAACAAGGAAGAATAAATGAGTTACTGAAGTGCTAAGGGGCGACCACCTAGGTCATGAACTGCATTAAATTCCTTAGAAGCAGATGGTTTTACTCCCACAAACTAGCACATCAATGCCACGATTAACTGTGTATGTGTTTAACTGTCCTGGCACACTTTTTTTTGTTCACAGTTTGAGGTAACAAACTTGTAGATTTTTTTTCTTTTTATACTTACTGAATAAGTTCTAACTATGGAAAGATTTCAAAAATTGTCTTTGTATTTAATTTTGAAGAAATTATTTTGTCTCGTTCCTGTCCTCTGGCTCCATGCAACATACCATTTCAAAAATGAGAAAATTTACCTCTCAGCGGGATCATAGTTAAAAAACAACCTCAAGAGATATTCTGTGCTGGTACAACTGTGTTCAAACGCAAACACCATACCGAAGGGCTGAGCCAAGGGCAGTCACACACATGCCGCAGCCAAAGCGCTTGTCGATTTCCGAGACTTGATAAATGTGATCTTTGAAACCCACTGACCACGGGAAAAATGCTTCCGAGATTACCGTAATGCCCCCAAATGATAACTGACCTCACCTGCTAGAAATAGGTGCAAATCTGGGCCATCTGTAAATAAAGTGTGGATCTGTTACATCTCTTTTATTAAATGGATTTAAGTTTAGGTACATCCACACATGAGAAAGAGACTAAAATAGCCACCTCTGGAGAAAAAAAGTATCGCCTTGTTCAATCACTTGAAGAGCCTTAATTTGTGCTCCTCCTAGTACTTTGCTCACAACTATGACTCGAGAAGAGAGCTAGTATTAAGGGAATTATAAACATGTAACCAAAACAAGGGTCTAGAAAATTGATTAGATGACTTTCTATTTTCTTTTTTTTAATTTTCTTTTTAAAGAGACTTTATTTATTTTTATTAGAGAGAGAAGAAGGAAGGGAGAAAGAGAAAAACATCGACCAATTGCCTCTCGCACACCCCAGCAAGGGAACTGGCCTGCAACCCAGGCACGTACCATGACCGGGAATCAAACCAGCAACCTTTTGGTGTGCAGGCTGGCACTCAGCCCTCTGAGCCACACAAGCCAGGGCTGAATTTTCTATTTTCAACACATAGTTTGATTGCTCTTTGTGCAGGAAATAATTTTTATAAAGTTGAAAAATGAGCATGGCTTTGTATATTTACCCTTCTCTTATCCCCAGACTTCCAGGGGTAACAATTATGTACTATTTGGAAATAAGCAACCATACTAACAAATTTTACAATAGTTACTTCATCTATTCCACATCAAAGCTGAATCAAATTTAAGTCACTTTGCTTAGTAGGGGAACAGAAACAAGCAGCAAAAGCTGATCAGACATATCAAAGAATAAGCTTTTATCTCTTGGAGACTCAGCTTTTCTCATTTGTTTGGTTTTGGTTTTTGGCTTTGAGGTACAATTTGCACACAGTAAAATGTACAAATCTTTAATGTACAGTGCAAGCAATTTTTAATGATGTATACCTCAGTAACCACCAGCCAGTTTAAGATAAGGAATATTTTCACCACCTCAGAAAGATCATTTACGCCCCTTCCCAGTCAAAGGAGTTCTCAGTTCTATAATGTAACTTGGTTGTTTTCCATACTTTTCATTTATTCCTTTGTTTGAGAAATAAATAATTATATATACTGAAGAGGCTTTTGTTCAATAATTAATCATAGCACAAATTTAGAATACTAATCACTACGAATATAAACATAAAAATGGTAATTGCCCCTTGCCGTAAAGTTCTCTCAGTCTTTTTTATTTTAGAATATTTTCAATATTTAAAGCACACCTTTTTTGGGTGCTCAACATCATTAATCATCAGAGAAATGCAAGTCAAAAACACAGAGAGATATTACCTCACCCTGTTAGAATGGTATTTTCAAAGACAAGAAATAACAATTGTTGATGAGGATGTAGAGAAAAGGGAACTCTTGTCCTCTGTTGGTGGAAAAGTAAATTGAAACAGCTATTATTTACAGAAAACAGTATAGAAGTTCCTCAAAATTAAAAAAGAACTGTCATATAATCCAGCAATCACACTTCTGGTATATATCAGAAGAAAATGAAATCAGGATCTTCACCAATGACCTTCAATCCCATGTTGATTGCAGCATCATTTGCAATAACCAAAATATGGGGACAAACTCAGTGTTCACTGACAGATGGGTGGGTAACAAAATCATGGTATATACATGTAATGGAATACTATTCAGCTATCAGAAAGAATGAAATCCTGCCATTTGTGACATGAATGAAACTGGAGGGCATCATGCCAGGTGAAATAAAACGGACAAAGAAAGACAAATACTGTATGACATCACTTACGGGGAGAATCTTAAAAAAAATTGAATGTTGAATTCACAGAAACAGAAAAGAATGGCAGTATTGCCAGGAGCTGGGGAAAATGGGAGATGTTAGTTAAAAAGAACACACTTTCAATTACACAATGAATAAATTCTGAGGATCTAATACAGCATGGTGACTTAGTTAATAACATTTATTGTATACTTGAAATTCGCCAAGATCTTAAGGGTTCTCACTACACACACAAAAAGCATAACAAACAATGTGAGTGATGGATATGTTAATTAAACTGATTGTGGTAAATATTTCACAGTGAATATATATATATATACAAAACTGGCGGGGGTAAAAGCACATCTTCCAGCAACGCCATAGATTCCCAGGTCAGGGATCCTATTGTACTGACTAGATAAACCACCATATTGGTATCTGCCCCCAAACTGCTATATCTACCCCCCACAAAGGTAGACTATTTTTTTAATGTGCAAGGTTTATCATCAGCAAATACTTTTTTTAAACATCTGTAGGGTTTGCCGGGGATGTCCAACCCACAGCCCAGGGGCCTCATGTGGCCCAGGATGGCTATGAATGCGGTCCAACACAAAATTGTAAATTTACTAAAAACCTTTTTTTGCTCATCAGTTTCTGCTAGTGTTTGTATATTTAATGTGTGGCCCAAGACAACTCTTCTTCTTCCACTGTGGCCCAGAGACGCCAAAAGCTTGGACACCCTTCTCTTTGCATCGGCCTTCCCACATTACATGTTTTCTCATTTGCCGGCTCTCAAATAGTCGCTCTTCCTCCAACCGCTCCAGAACCCATTTTCTGACAAAGTTGACATGCCTCAGACTTCGTACACGATTATGCCTCAGAATCATATCAAATAGTGGAAAAGTAAAGAGAAGTAATGAATAAAACTGCTTGCCAATCTTACTGTCTCAGTTTGAGACTCCTAATTATTTTTAGCAACTAAACATGTTCACTTTCAATTATTTTCATGATTTCTATTACTTTCAATGTCGGCATGATGATCTTCTCTAGAGTATTTTCTATTTTATTTATTCTTTTAGTTTTGATTCATGGTTATATTTCGCCTACCTTGCATTGAATACTTAATTTATTTCCTTCCATTTTTTTTAAATCCTCACTGAGGATGTTTTTGTTGTTGTTGTAGCTGATTTTATAGAGAGAGGAAGGAAGAAAGAGAGAGAGAGAGACGCCAATCCATTGCCTCCTGTACACACCCCGACTGGGGACTGAACCCACAACCCGCCCTTCCATTCTCGCCGTATAATGCAGGGCTATGAATGTGCTTCTGAGTAGAAATTTGGCGCCATCCAATTTTCTTCCAAATAGGTTCAAACAAAATCCTTTTCAAATATTTAAAAATTAAGAAATACTTCTCAAAAGGCCACTCACTGAAATTATTATACACTATTTGGAAAGGATTTGGTTTTGTTCTAAATTTTACTATTTCTTTCTGGTTTATTATCTGTAGTCAGAGAAGGTGTTTCACTTTTCAGGATCTTTTTACATACACATGTGAACAAATATATGACCCACTTTTGGAAATATTCCATGAATACCTGAAAAGAATTATAGTTTATTTTATTTACTATATAATTATCAATTCATGTCCATTAATCACATTGTTCAGATCTTGTACGCTCCCTTATTTGGGAGTAGGGAACAGGAAGAGGTTCTGGGAAGACTAAAAGATTAAGTTATTGTTTCTGTCAATTTATCCTCTTATTTGTAACGTTTCCTTCTATTTATCTTTCTCCATTGCTAATCAGCAATATAAATTTAAATTTAATCTTATTAATGATTTTGTTGCACAAAATATTATCTCTGTTTTCTTTTTGTTAGTATTAAACTTGACCATTGTTATTTTATACTTTAATTACTGAGCACCAGCCTTTGAATCCTTCATATTTACTGACATAGCAAATGTGTTTAATCATTTTAAATCTTGTTTGTAAATGCTCTTTAGATGTTCTTGTTGAATCTTGAATGTTTTATTTTTATTCCATAATATATGAACTATTCCTTGTTTATTTTTACCTTCTGTAACTTTTTTAGAAGCTACATATCCAATGTTTTCATTTTAGTATTAAAAACATATACATTTTACAATATATAGTTCTCTGGTTACCAAAGTCAAGAATGATGTTACATTTAGGTTTACCTACACAAGATGAGAAATTCAACCCTGACTTCCTAGATTTATAAATATAATTTAGTTTCACAATGAAGATATTGTTATGAAAGCACTATTTTTTTTACATTTTATGGATCTTTTCCCCAAATTTATTATTGACATTTGTGTTGAAGGGAAGGGTTGCCCCCCAGTCCTGATGTTTCCTTCTACATACCCTCTCCTGGTCTCTTTCCACTCGTTACTTACGTCTCCCAGAAGGAGAAGAGAGGCCCATGGGGAAGAATGGGCATGCTCAGCTCTGCCCCGGGATTTTCTTCTCGAGGGTTAACTACCCCCGGAAGTAAAGGCTTCTCTCTGCTCTTCATGCCGTGAGTTTTACTGTGGAGAGTCCTGCCCTAAAATAGAGCACAATGACTGAACCAGTCTTCCCAGTTTTGAGGCTGAGTAGCTCATCCATTGGGCTCTCACCCTAAAGCATTATTATGGGTTGAACTGTAACCTCCAAATGATATTTGGAAGTCCTAGCCCTCAGTACCTGTGAATATGACCTTGTTTGGAAATAGGATCTTTGCAGATATAATAAGCTGAGTTCATTAGGGTGGTTCAGAATCCAGTATCACTTGTGTTCGTACGAGAAGAGACACACAGGGAGAAGACTGCCTTGTGACAATGGAGCAGAGATTGGAGTGACACCTGTATAAACGAAGGGACTCCAAAGATTACTGGCAAGCACCAGAAGCCAGAAGAGGCGGGAAGGATTCTCCCATACAGGTTTCAGAGGGAGCATGGTCCTGTCAGCAGCTTGATTTCAGCCTTTAGCATCTAGACTGTGAGACCATAAATTTCTGTTGTTTTAAGCCCTTCCGTGATACTTTGTTACAGCAGCCATAGGAAATGAATACTGCAATATCTTCCAATTCAGGCTTTTTCCATACTAAAGGTAATTTTGGTGCTCCTCCACTCTATGTTGTCTTATTTCTCAGTTGGCTCAGGGCCCCTAAAAATCTCACTATTTTGGTGCAAGGGCTGGAAATTTAAAAAAAAAAAAAAAACCATGAAGATGTTTAGCAGACCAGTCCCCAAACCCCCCTGAACCTTCCTGGATAGAGCCAAGGAGAGCAGAGAAAACGACCACACTAGAGCCTTAGCCTACCCGTGCAGGAAACGACAGAGTGGAAAGAAGTGCTATGTGCGGGCTGCAGTATTGAAAAGCCAAGGCAAGAGAACATCATTTGGCAGAGGTACCATTCCTCACCAGGCCCCAGGGACAGAAGCTTCAGAAATAGCAGCAGCAGCCACCATTCAGGAATCAGCTGAGGGGCCATCAGGCTGAACCCAACCTGGGGACTGAGGAGGCAAAGCCACATTTCACTATAGGAGCGTCTCAAATGTCACTGCTGGAGGAGCTAGCACATAGAAAGACCTTTCCCGAAGATCCAGTAAACACAAGGGTCCAAGCTAACCTCTTTCTGGGAAATTTTCCTCAACTCATTTTAAGTTTTCAGTTATAATTCCAAAAATTAATATCATTAATTGACTCCCCTAGAAAGGTGAAGATAAAACCAAGAAGATTTTGAGTTTCTGCTTTGGTCTTTGGCAATTCTAAGGACACAGATATTAGGAATGTTGTTTTGTCTAGTATAACTGGTTTGGGGTCTGTGGACTGTTTATTTTTATACATTTGTGTGAGGCCAGAACTGTGATGATCTCATAGATCATTCACTATTGAGATTCTTAAAAGTGGGGCGTATGTCAGAGACTTGGCTTTGAACTGGGTTAGTTCCGGGGGTCCTAAGGGAATCCCGCAGAACCGCTGCAAAAGGAGCCTCCACGGTGTCTGCTGCCCAGGCAAAGAGGACCCTCTGGCCAGGACGGAGCAGCATACGACATTAACAAGGATTTCGATGGCTTTGGATTTTAACTCACAGGCTAAGAAAGAGAAATTCAATTCCTTTGGAGTTTTTTATTTTGTTCATGGACTTTAACCAACAAGGGGTACACTCTTTGAACTTTTCATATCTCTGTGGGAATTTGATCATTAGGGAGAATATTCAACTATACCATAATTTGCCATGTAGAATGCACACTTTTTTGCCAAGACTTTTGAGGGAAAGATAAGGATGTGCATTATACATGGGTAGTACTAATTCTTTAAGTATATAAATGTTTTTCTTTATTTATGCTTATGCATTAAAAGTGTAAATCTAGAAAGCAATGATGATATCTGTATGCAAAATAACACCCTGGAATATGATCATCAGTTTTGTTCCTAAATATAAATAAGTAAATAATCTAATTAAAAATTGAAACAAAAGATTTTTTTCCTGAATTTCGGGCCAAAAACGTGGGTGCGCACTATGTATGGAAGCACATTATACATGGAAAATACAGTATGTCATGTTCCTGTTGTTAGCTCTATATTTTTGGAATATCTTTAGGCCTCTACAATGCACTCTACATCCCCAATTAATACAATTGGGGAGGCGGCGGCAAATCCATAGTATTTTAAATTATCATATATTACATAATTAAAATCATGCAAATATTACTCACAGTTGAACATTTTAATATGCTCTTTCCCCCACCCTGAAGTTAGGAACTGATTTTTTTTTTCATTTTTTAGTTTTCTTTTTACTTTGTTGGTTTAATGTGTCAAGAACGTTCAAAGGGACTACCAGCACAGTTTTCCAGAAAGTCAGTGACCTTGCAAACATCCTCCTGGAGACTTCTGTTCTTTTTCTAGTGAGAATGGTTGCTATTCTGGTCTTCTACACAGCTGCCATCCTGGAAATCTCCCATTATTATTCAGTCTCCTTCTGTGCTACATCTTTTGTTGCGCAGAGTCCCACGCCTTTCTTGTCTTCATTTACTCCCTCGTTTTGGTTGAGTTCATCCTCCAGTGGCTTACTAAGAACACGTGTATAAAATAGAATATTTGAAATTGTTATTCAACCCTCAACCTTGATTGTTAGTTTGGCTGCAAAATAATTCTAGTATAGAAATTATTTTCCTTCTACTTTTAAGGCAATGCTTCATT
This sequence comes from Micronycteris hirsuta, assembly GCA_004026765.1. Classification (NCBI taxonomy): domain Eukaryota; kingdom Metazoa; phylum Chordata; class Mammalia; order Chiroptera; family Phyllostomidae; genus Micronycteris; species Micronycteris hirsuta. Next base: position 24,525 of record PVJI01010408.1, on the reverse strand, counting down.
ATCTTCAAGTTTCCCCATGTTGTTATTAAGAAATCGGCAGCCACTTTAACTTCTGATCCTTTATAAGATCCTTTATGATATTTTTTCTCCCTTGAAGCTTGTAGGCCTTCTCTTTGTTCCCAGTATCCTAATATATAAAATGTTGTATGCTGGTATAAATATATTTTCATCCATTGATAGAAACTCTTGATTGGGAAACTCAGAGTTGTAGGAAATTTTCTTGAATCATATCACTGATGATTTCATCTTCTCTGATTTTTCTGTTTTCTCTTTCTGTAACTTGTACTATTCCAGCCAATGGGTCTTACAAGATTAGTCTTATGATTTTTCTTACCTTTGCTTTTCTATCTTCCAAACCTTGCATTTTTGTTTTAATTTCTTGACTATTAACTCATTTATTTTCCAATATTTATACTGATATTTTTATTTCTATTAACATATGATTAACTTCTAATAATACTTTTTTTCCTCTATATGTTCCATTTTTATTTTCTGCAATTACTATTTCATGGATGCCTTTGCCAGTCTTATCTTTTTAAGATTATAAATGCTATGTATTTTTTAAAGTTTTATTCCTCATGAATAATCTTCATTTCCTCTAAGTTGCTTTTTTCTGTTTGTCTGTTTCTTTTTTTCGTGTCAGAATTCCTTCAATATGTGGTAATCCTTGATTGCTCATGATTAAGAAATGAGAAAGGCCTTTTCCAAAGTTCTGAGCATTTGGATAGGAATTACTGACTTTGAACAGGCTGTGCTGTTTTTCAAAAAAGATAAAAGTCTGTTGTGTGGTGTGTGGGAAAAGAATTTTAAGAAAAAAGAAGCTCATTAATTAGAAGATACAGAGTATACTTTAGTTGTACTGCTCAGTGCAAAAACGTAAAGGCACAGAGAAAGGTACGTATAGAATGCCACCATCTGTATAAAGAGCGAGGAGTCGGAGACGGGATAGAGATTCTCCTACAGAACACTTTTCTCCATTTTGAATTTTGATTATGTGAGTATATTACTTATTTAAGGAATAAGTGATTGTTTTCAATGCTGCAAGCATTTCTAGGTGTGGAGCTCTTTTCAATGATTTTGTGTAGAATACTCTAGAAGTTTCCCATTTCTACATCCATATTTATTTTTAGGTGGGAAAGCTTTTCTTTCATTATATCTTTTATTATTGACTTCTGTTCTAATTATTCTAATCTGCCCCCAAAGTAACTGGTATGGATGTGACATATTAGTTACCTTCTCTGTTATGACCTCATCCCTGTTCTTTTCCCTACAAGTACGTCCATCCTGACCTTGCCCATGGCCTTTCATTCTCATTCACTGCTTGTTGTTGTTGTTTCAGCCAGTTGCCTGTTGAAACGTCTGCACCCGACACAGAATTACGTATGGAAAGAAAAACAGCCGACTTTGTTGGTGACAGACAAGGCAGGCATAACCTGCCCACCAAGAATGGGATGCTGCTATGACCTTTAAAGAGCAGGAAACCAGCCAGTGCTCAGCACATGGCAGAACAGCCAGGGATCGACGTCGCCCTGACTGTGCAGAGCATGTGTTGGACGGCAGCATGGGGCGGCCATGGAAACATTGCGAAGAGAAAGAACAGCAGCTCCTGCTCACTCCCTTCTACTCACTGGCCCACCCAGGGTACCTCTCAGAATCTGACACAGCTGAGGAGGGGAACAGGAGAGGACTCCAGAGGAGGAAATACGGTTTTCTGCCAACACAAACATGTGGGGACTTGCTGACATTTGTATTTCAAACTATTATGTGGATAATATAATTTTGAAATGTTTTAAAAGTTTTACCGAATATTTACTCTAAATCTCTTCAGCTGCAAGACAAACATATCCAATGGCTCAATTCTTTTTCTTTTACTTCAAAATATGGGCACAGTATACACATCCCTGTAAATAGGGCTCTTAGATCTCTGTATTAACATTTGAAGTAGTCTCACAATAGGTGATGCTCAGATTCTTTTGTTTGGTACACGTTACAAAACAAGCAAGTGCATCTGAATGGATTTAGTCACGGGCCACGCTCCTCACCCCAGCTACACACCCATTACCCTTATCTTTACACTGAGCCTCATTCATGATTTTGTGCTGGCCCAAGTAGAGTTTTGAGTCTGCCAATTCTGCTTAAGTTTTCAAAATCATTTCACGCGCATTGTTTCTCTTATTCTTTCTCTTATGTATAACCCCTGGAAGGTTATATTAGCTACTATCATTCTTCCTTTTCAGACCAGGAAATGTGGGCTTGCTAAAAGTTACCATACCAGTAAATGGTGGATCTAGAGTCAAGATTTTTTTTTACCATAAAACACTGCTTTTCTAAACAGATACAAAGTAAATGTATTCTAATCACCTCGTTCTTGGTTGCTTTAAGTTTTCATACATAGTTGTTAGAATATTAAAAGGCATAATAAATGATTGAGCAATTGTGAAAGAAAAAAGCATTATTATGATTGTTCACTTAATGTTTTCAATGAAGTGAAATCACATGCTGTGAATAATTTGTGGTGATGTCCTAGGCAGACACATTATGAGCACTATAAAAATGATGTATTGATATCTTACTTACCCAGGAATGTGTTCCTTGTGGACAGAATCCCAACTCTAGCCAGCTACCTTCTTTTATCTTTAATTGCCAAGTACAGTTGTCTACATTTACAGTAAGGGAGATAAAGAAGAAAAGACCAGGGCAGGGATCAGGGAAGACACCGAAAAGTCTTTTGAAATCTTGAGGACTGAGTCACCAATCAAAAGGCCATCCTCAAAAAAGCCCTCAGTTTTTTTAGCTCAGAATCATAGTAAACGTCTGTTCTTTATCATCATCAAATGAAGACAAAACTGACCCCTTCCTTGAGATGACTTAATTCTTTGAAACTAAAGATCATTCAAGAGTCGGCTACATTCTTTTTATAGAACATTAGCACTTTAAAATATGTAACCTCTTTGAAATGATAAGCAATTTAGCTTGAAAAATTAGGGCCCAAAGCCTTGGCATCCCCAGACTGAGTGAGAGGAAGTCTTTGAAGCGGTGCACCTGCCAGGCAGGAGATGCCGATCACTGCCATTGTTTAGAAATGCTGGTGTGTGGTCATCAGGAAAGCAGACTGGCATTTCGTTGGTTTTAAGTTGTTTTCTTTTTTAAGTTCTCCACAGATATTGCAGCCCCTTATTGCCTATACCCAAGGTGAATCCCTTACCCCCATCTACCCGCACACACTCCACTGCAAAAGAGGAGCAACACCTTGATTAAATTCTAGACACTAGGAGCAGCACCTGTGATCTCAATAATCATGATGATGAAGGTCAACGAACTACAGATTTTATGGAACTTTGATAATAAAAGTTTAATTTTATGTTTTTCCAGCTTTATTGAGATATAATAGACATAGTTTAATTTTAAAGTCAGTGAACTGTGTCACTTAAATGAGAAAAAGATGAAATATTTTAATTCTTTTAATAAAAATCTATATTTATTAAAATGTTTGAAATTTCTATATTGGAGTCTATGAAGTGGAAGCATTGAAAAACCCGTCACCCTGGCATTTAAGGGACTTTATGATGTCATTTTGATGAAGGAGATGATACTTTATAAAAGAGGCCCACTATACTACAAAAAGGAGAGGATTCAAATATTTAAAAAAATATAGAAGTTTGCTGAAAATATACCAGTACAAAAATCTCCTAATGGTACATACGTAATTTATTACTAATACAATTAGGATTAAATCATTTCCATTTCTGTTACTTGGACTAGGTGTATATATATGTAGAACTAAAGAGAGAAAAAAATATGGAGCGTGTGCATAAAAATTGATGGGATTAATTGGTACATGGACATAGTGGAACAGAGAATAGTTCTTGGAGAAAATAGGAGTTAAATCTATTGAATCAACATTGCAGATAAATAAAAATGGATACTTTCTCCTGAATCAAATTTTTAGTCATAAAATGAAACAAGTTTTAGCACTGAAAAACATGCATGCCAATAATGAAATTTTACATAGTGTTTGAATTTTAAGTTTAAGCAAGATATTGTTCCATAAAAACTTATCTTTATAACTGTACTACCCTCAAAAAGCATGTCTAAAAATGTGACTATTTAAACAGTATGGAAAATACATACACTGCTATCTTAACAGAGTTTATACTTTATCCCAGGATAGAAATTCTTGTCATACTTAGAGATGTAGAAAGGTTTGAATTGGTGCTCCATGAGTGAATGAAGCAATAACCAGCAAGCAAATTAGTAAAGGATATTAAACTTTCAGGGGCCAAATGTATGCAAAACTAAACAAAAGGAGAATCTTCACTCAGATGGAAAGAGAACGTGGCCACCCCTGGGAAATCTTATGGCTTGCCTCAGCATTGGTAATTGCAGGTTTGCTGTAGTTCAGTTGAAGTGTTTTTAGCTCTTTGTGCATCCCATAGTCTCCTATTGCAATACTTTTTAGGGAGGTGGGGAGCATAGAGTAGTTATATAGCAATAAAGGACTGTCTTGTTGAAATCCGCTCATTCTTTACTTGTTTTTACTTCTCTCCAACACGGACTCAAATTTACAAGCTTTCACCTAGCCGTCTCTCAGACCTGCTTGGGAAAAGATTGAGTTCACACACAGACACTGCAGTGTGTGTGTGATGTACGCCTCCGTCGGTAGCCATTTTTGAGTTTCTCAAAAAGCTGGAGACATTACATTTCTATCATGGGCAACAAAACACATTTAAATATGCTAAAAATTCCTTGTGTGTTTATAAATACACTTGGGAAAAGGCTGCAGTATATGATGTATTGTCTTCTAGAAACATTACTCAAGCATCTAATATACCTATGGCACTAAGCTAGATGCCACAAAGCAGTACTTCTCCAACTACACCTGAATTTTTGACAGCAGGATAGTGAGAAGAATTGCCTCCATGGAATCAGAGAGGATGATCAACACCCTCAGGTAAGAGAGGGAGGTTGCGCTGCAGCAACAAACATCCCCAACGTTGCTTAAAATCAAAAGGTTTTCTTCTGCTGCCACTTCATGTTTCTCACAAGGTGACTGCAAAATCTGCTTAGCATCATTCCCACTTCAAGATCCAAGCTGACAAGGCGGCAATAGCTGAAAATATTGCAAATCATTTTGTGAGAATGAAAGAGAGCTCTGGAAGGCCTCACATCAGCAATGAGATGACCTGCTCATAAATCATTAACCAGAACTAGGCATCCAGCCTTAAGGGCCGGGAAGGGTAGTCCATGTGCCCAGAAAAAGAGGAGAGACAGATCTCAGTGAGTAGTACATATCTACTCTAATTATTTTATCTTAAAATGATTCCAATTTGGCATCCTGCTTCACTCTAAATCCATTATTATAAAGTTTTAAATTACCGCCAAGCAAAACTGACAACCAAAATAAATTTTTATTCTGTGGCACTGGTGTGTGCAATGGTCCGATGATGAAGGACCTTTTCAACCATGCAGAGTCTCACACTTTATCCTGAGGGAAATGAAAAGTTACTGAAGTAATTTAAACTGGGCTGTAAAATAATCAGAATTTTACTTTGAAAAGGTCGCTCTGTTTGCCAGAGAGGAACATACTGGGACTGCAGAGCCCCTCTTTAGTCTAAGGGCAGGGAGACCAGTTAGGAGGCTTACAGAAATCCAGTGGTGGTGAATCTGAATAAAGAATCTATGATCAGATCAGATAGGAGTGGACAGATCTGAAAAGCAGTAAAGTCAAACTGGAAAGATTTGTTGATTGGTTATGAAAGTAGTCTAGCCCTAGCCGGGTGGCTCAGTTGGTTGGACCACAGTCCTCTACACCAAAAAAATTGTAGGTTCGATTCTGGGCCAGGACATTTCCTGGGTTACATGTTCCATTTCCAGTTGGACACGTACTGAAGGCAACTGATTGATGTCTCTCCCTCTCACGTCAATGTTGCTCTCTCTCCTTTCCTCTCTAAAATCATCATCATCATCAACAACAACAACGAAAACATATCCTCAGGTGAGGATTAAAAAAAAGGGAGGGTCTAGAATGTTTCCAAGTGTTGTGGTTTGGTGACCTAGGTAGAAGGTGGCACCACCATTCTCTGAGAAGAGAATAAAGGTGGAGGAGCTGATTTAAGAAGAAGAGATAAAGAATTCTGTTTTGGACATGTTGAACTAGAGGTATGTAGTAAAAAACACGTTTATATATTTAACAATTCTTATAAAACTATTCCGCCCTATCTTAGTCCCACACAGTTCAAGTGGGACTGACCATACCCTGCAGCTTCAGGCCAGAGGAATGCATCCGCCGGGTTCAGGAGTGGACACGTGATCCCAGCTGGCCCAATCAGAGCTTTTTCTGAGATGTTTTTCCCCCCAACTGTTTTTGAGAAAGAAGTTTGGCCTTTTCACTACAATCCCTAATTGAAAGGATGATATAAGCCTGTAGCTGCTGGTAGCCATCATTGCCTCAACATGGAAAGAAGATACCTAAGCGGAAACCCACACAGACAAAACGGGGTCTATAAACTCCTGGGTGGCTATGTCTAACCACTTACAGAAAGCAACAGATTCCTATTTCCGTTTAAGCTATACTAAATCAGCTTTCTATCACTTGTAACTGAAAAGACCTGACTAATCCCTGATGGGAGAGGGACACCCGAAAGGAGTCACCTAGAAGTCATCTGAAGTACTTGAACACTTTAGGATTAGTAGAGCATCTATCAGGGGTTGAAAAAAGGAAAATTTTAATTGGAGGAATATTCAGCTCAATCTCTAAGCTTTCTCTTGATTCTAAGATTCTATGAAAATACACTTAACATTCCCCTAGAAAAATTATTTCCTTCCTTCTCCTTCACGGTGAAATTACTTTAACACCATTCTTTCCTTTCTTCCCTTGACTAATGATTATTTTTAAAGAGCTACTTAGTAGGGTCAAGAATGGGATAGGGAGGACCCGGGAAGATGGGCGTTCACAAGATATTGTTCAGAATAGAAAGCACACTAAGTTAGCACTATCCTTAGAAAACAAAATAGCTCTAAGTTGTTCGGAGATTGTTTCCCCCTCTTCTTTATATTTTGTATTAGTTCCAGTTAAGTTGCATAATATCAGTCCAGCATGGGCTGATTAAAGAAGTGTGATGTTTGCGTGAATGTTTGTAATCAAATGATACAAAGAGAGACTGCTAAGACGAGATATACTAGCAGCCACGATACCAGCCGTGGAGTCCTGCTTTGGAAACTGGAGATTTCCTATGGCATTTAGCTCACAGAGGAGCCTACGCACTTCCCTGCCCTTCTAATGTGTCTGCACCTGGGCACGATGTCTCCTCCTCCAGGCAATAAGCCTTTTCTAGGGCTGAGCCTCTGGTGTAGTCATTGTGACGTCTCTTTCCACTAACCTCCCTCCCCAGTGTCTGGTACAGAGCTTTGCACACAATAAGCATGAAATAAACATCCACCAAGAGTATTAAAATGTAAAAACCAGAATCCTCTGGAAAACTCACAATCAAATGTACTTATCAGAAAAAAAAATCACGCAGATGTTTTTGTAACAAGCAGAATCCAAATTAGTCATTCATGATTTCTGCTGATCATATTAGAATCACCTCGACTTAAAAAATACCACACACACTCCAAATATCACTGACTTTTTCCCCACATAAGCAATATTCAAACACAAAACAAGCTCGGAAAGGAAATAAAAGCCTTTAGCTAGCTGCAGGTGATTCTTTATCAGGAACAATTTCCTCTAAGTGATTAGTCCTGCTAGCATTCCCTGGGAATTAACCTTCTCTGCTGTTTGTTACCCAATGTGTCTCGTGAATAAAAAGTATGCATGACAGAGCTTCCTGTAGTCACTGAACCCAAAGGAAATACGAGCATATAGCAGCCTCTGATTCAGCAAAAACAGGTGTTGGGTCACCATTCTACTACAGAGGAACACACTAGCTGATTCAGAAAACTCATCCCGGGGAAAAGAAACAAGTCAGCACTAAGTGAGCAAGGCCTCCTTCAAATTAATCATTCTTCTTTTCCATTTAAATTTGCATATATTTGAGTCACAACCTTATGATGACAGTATGGTTACAGAGCCTTTAAGATTTTTATTTTCTTTTTAGAGAGAGAGGAAAGGAGGGAGAACAAGAGGGAGAGAAACATTGATTGGCTACCTCTTGCAAGACCCCAGCTGGAGACCTGGCCCACAACCCAGGCGTATGCCCTTACCAGGAATTGAACCAGCAATCTTTTGGTTTGAGGGATGACACCCAACCCACTGAGCCACAACAGTCAGGGTGCCTTTGAGGTCTTTAGAAGAAACACACATTGTAAATATGCATGCTAATAAAGAAAAGCATGGAAGTATTAGAGCAGTTGAAAAGATCTCTGGTTTCACAAGTTATTCCTTTCATATTATCAAGTCAACCTTGGCAACAAGGGCAATAGTCTCTCTTCATATTCCCCTAGTCTTTTGTGGAGTGGTTAAAGAAGATAGCAATGAAGACAAATACCAAGAGAAGAGGCATTGGACGAGTAAGGAGAAAGAAGAAAGAACTTTCGTTAACATTAACATAGAACGTTAATTGCACAAAATATTGTTGACACTAATACCCACCATAGGGGACAAAACCAGAAGATACACACTTCAACATCTTCAACAGTAGATGTTGAAAGAACATCAACATCTATTGCAAAACTTAATAGTGAGTTTAAAAGCAGTTTACTCAAAGATGGTAATTTCACATGTGTAGCTTACAAAGATGCACGTGCCTATCATTTTATCAGTCATATCTTTTCATTTAGATCAAATAATCCTCCCTACTCGTATTCCAAGTTTTCTTTTACATGTGAAAAAAGTGAAGTGATGACTTTCAATGCGTTGATTTCAGTGGCAGAAGAACTTTGCAAACATTAAAATCATGCGTGTTTTATATCAGCAATATTAGGTACTCCCAATGAAAAAAATAAATTAATTCCAACAACGGTTCAGTCATTTAATTTTTTTCATTAGTACAATAAAGGTTTTAGAGGCTCATTTGGTACATATTTTGAAATATTTGACTTCATTGTGAATACTATTGTAAATCCACTTAAAATTCAACACTGAAGATAAAATGTTTTTCCTGTGGCGATAATACAGAGAGAAACATGGTAGAGCATAGTGTCAGTATTGAATCCGGCATTCCTACTAAATGAAGCTTTGGTGCAGACATGTTCTAGGAATTGCTATTGTGTCCCGTAGTTCATAACTGTATATAAAAGGTTGTGATAATGTACTGGTCATAATAGAAGTATTTTTATATTTACACAAAGTAACTGAACTACTAAATAATTGAATGTAAAAATTATTTCAGCATACAAGTCAATTCTTTCTCACTTTGCTCTTTATCACTTGGAGTTTCGAAGTGTCTTTTTAAAATATTAATTTGTAAATCATCTAAAGTATCCCAGAGTGGTAATATGCTTTCCATAAACACAGTCCTCAAAATTTTCATTGTATTTTGTTTAGAATCAGCTGGACAACTTTAATCAGAGCAGTCCATATATTGAGCACCAAAAACCTTCAAATTTTGAAGCATTCTATAAATTGAAATGATTGGAAATAAAGCTCACAAATATGAAGGCACTAAAATTGATCCCTACAAAAACAAAAAGAAACTGAACATATTAAATGATGAGAGCTCATTCTTTATACAAGATCTGATTGTGAAATACTATAATTGTGTTTTAGAATATCTTAATTTGTAAGGAGTATATTTTGATAAAGCTCCTTTAGTTATTGGGAAAAAAATTCATGTTTTATACAGAGGTTAAAAGAAATTGAGGAAGCTGCCTTTCGACCCAGCAATTCCACTACTGGGATTATACCCTAAGAAACCTGAAAAACCAATTCAAAAGAACCCACGCACTGCAATGTTCATAGCAGCACAATTCACAATAGCTAAGTGCTGGAAACAACCTAAGTGCCCATCTACAAATGAGTGGATCAAGAAACTATGGTACATTTACACAATGGAATTCTATGCAGCAGAGAGGAAGAAGGAGCTTATACCTTTTGCAACAGCATGGATGGAACTGGAGAGCATTATGCTAAGTGAAGTAAGCCAGGCGTTGAGGGACAAATACCATATGATCTCACCTTTAACTGGAACTTAATCAACAAAAGCAGAAAGCAAGCAAAACTTAACCAGAGACATTGAAATTAAGAACAGTCTAACAATAGCCAGGGGGGAGGGGGGAGGGGACAATGGGGGGAAGAGTTTTCAGGAACCACTATAGAGGACACATGGACAGAACCAAGGGTGGGGAGGGAGGCAGGGAAGGGAGGTGGGATTGGAGTGGGAGGGGAGGGGAGAGTATGCAGACAACTATAATTGAACAACAATAAAGTAAAAAAAAAAAGAAATTGAGGAGGCCTATGATTTTATGACATTAAAATGTGTGCAATAATCAAATAATTATAAATGAAGATGAGTACACCAGAGAGTTTTTGTCTTCAAAAATATTTTTGTAAAAGATGACTTAAATAAAAGGGAAAAGAGAAACTAAAAAAGTTGAGCTCAAATATTTAAACAGTTCATTATCACTCTTTAAAAAGGAGAGAATAGAGATAAGGATGACCTCAATTAACAGAATTTGCTCTAAACTAATCACATATGCTGATGGAGACAGACAGAGCATTTGTCATTTAAAATATTGTGTTTTACAAAGAAGAGCAAAGAAACTGTCATAATTTCACACTTTAGTTCATAAAATGCAACACTGAAGGAGACTGCAGACAATTTTATGGAAAAGTCCAGATAATAAGACCACATTGGAAAAAGTACACTCTTTTGAAAATTGATGGAGATACGTACAACAAAGGACCCTTTTCAAATTTGTGAGCAGATGTCAAGAATAGTTATTTTGCTTATGTTGTTTTAATTGTTCAGCAAATCAGTATAGTGAGGGCTAATTTTTTTTACTACCCACATAAATAAAATTATTATTTTTTAGAGAGAATTTTATTTTTGAAAAGACTTTTAAAGAGCCTCCAATTTGTTAAAAATTATTTCAAACTTGGGTACTTTTAATCATTACATTGTATATCTAAAAGAATGAATTTTGCAATACATAAATTATGCTTCAATAACCTAGTTTTTTAATTACGTAATTTTATTTAGTCTCAGCATACCCCTCCCCTTTCCACTCTCAAAAGTGTTTGGCTAATAAATTAGATGTTCACATGTTTATAACAAAAACCTTATTTTTACTATTTATTCATTTATTTAGTTATTTGTTTATCTTTATCTTCACCCAAGGATATTCCCTCATTACTTTTTAGAGAGAAAAAAGGGAGAACAGAAACATTGATGTGAGAGAGAAGTCTCAATTGGTTGCACCTGGACGTGCCTGGCCCTGGAATTGAACCTGCACCTCAGGCATGTGCCCTGACCGAGAATCAAACCTGCAACTCTTTGGTTACAGGACGTCACTCCAACTAAGGCACATCAGCCAGGGCCATAACAAAAATTTTAAAAGAGTTACCTTCAGGGTCGTTATCGCCGAATCCTCTCGTGTGATGTTATTACTGATTGTTTCTGAGTGATGAGTATTGTTATTAGGTTAGTATAGACTTGGATTAAATCTGTATTAATAAAAGCTGAGTGACTCTGCATTAACAAAATCCAAGTGAATAGCATAGTCACCTGTGCTGGCTCCCTGTTATTTCTTGGTGCCAGTGTCACCTGTAGGACTGGTGGGCGTACAGGCGCCTCTGTGCTTTTGGTTCTTAAAACCAGGGTCAGACATCCGAGAAGGGACCAAAGGCTGACTTACAGAAAATACTGTATCACGAGCACACGCTCGCAACAGGGAGGCATTGGTCAACTGTGTCGAGTGCTAGGAAGAAGTTGAGTAAAAGGGCCACAGAACACTAATTTGGCAAAAAGGACATTAGTGGTATCTTAAAAAAATGGCTTCAGTGGAGTGATTATCTCATTTACTTCTCAAATAATAGTTCAATTTCTGTATTATTGTCTTCATTATATACATGAGGAAAGTAAAGCTAAGAACAGTTAAGTAAATCAATGAGATCACCAAGTTAATAAGTGATAGTGTCGGGATTTTACCCCAAGAGTCTAATTTTAAATACCAAGCCTGTTTAACTGACCAAGCAACAAAAATCATTAGTCATAAAAATCTCTGTGCAAAATAAAAATGAAATATTAACAATTAATATTTAAGAGATTTAATATTTAAAAGATTTAAAAATTTTTAAATTACCTCCCTCACTCAACTCTGAATGCCCAAAGTTCCATGAAGAGACAGAGGAAGAACTCTTCAAACAAAGAGAAGCTTCTCCAATGTCACTGGCAAATGCCCACATTCAACCACATCTGCCATCTACACTTCAGAAAGCGGGTTTGTCAGGCAGAAGAATAGCATAAATATCTGGGAGGCTGGGGTGGTTATTACCTCAGTGGTTTTTAAAGCTCAGTGTGTAGAAGATCATGGGAGTGGGAGATGCAGATTCCTGGGCTCCACTCACAGATACTCTGATTCGGTACCTCAGCTTGGTGCCTAGAAATTTGTTTCTTTCACTGCAGATGGTTGTTAAACCACCACCAAAAACGGTGAGAGCAGCATCAAAAAGGAAACGGGGTACAGCAAGGGAAGGCCAGAGGAGCCAAAATCAACCTCTGCCGACTTTCCGGCTGTGCCAAGGGCTGGCCCGGCGGAGAGGCATAGGAGTGTGGGTAAAGGGATTTCATGTCTTTGGGTGGGAAGCATCTGAGCGTGCCAAATATCAATATTGTGTTTCATCTGAGAGTCTCTGTTCGCTTTCTCCTGCCCCACCTTTCAAACTGTGATGCTAGAACAATAACAAGCCTGTGGTTTTGGGTTCCATCAGAGCTATTTTTTACATTATCTCCTAAAAATCATACTCATTGTTAATCAGATTTAAACTTATTAGCATGATGTGGCTGGAGAAAGCAAGGGTAGATATTTACTCTTTGGTCTTTCTCCATGATTGTCTTTTTTTGTTGTTTCTTTGTTTTTATTTAACCTCAAAAATATGCTATCTTGTGGCTATCAAAGGGGAAAGAAAAAGAAAATAGCAAATGTGGAGAAACTGGAACCCTTACGCTCTGTTAGTGAAAATGTAAAGTGATTCAGCCACTGTGAAAAACATTATGGTCATTTCTCAGAGATTTAAAAATAGAATACCATAGGACCCAGCAATCCCACTTCTGGGTGTGCACCCAGAAGAATAAAAAGCAGGGACTCGCACAGATTCACGTGCGCCCTGTTCACGGCAGCATTGCTGACGACGGCCGGACGGTGGGAGCAGCCCGCGTCCGCCTGTGGGCGAATGGACGGTATGCTGGGTGAAATAAGCCAGTCACAAGATGACAAACATGATTTGTGCGACTCCCTTGTCTGGGGTACCTGGGTTAGTCAAATTTATGAAGACAGAAAGTAGAGTGGTGGTTTCCAGGAACTGGGAGGTGGGCAGAGTGGGGAGTTAATATTTAATGGGTACAGAGTTTCGGTGTTGCAAGATGAAGCGTTCTGGAGGTGGACGGTGGTGCTGGCGGCATAGCCTTGTGAATGTACTTAAGACTACTGAATGGCACATATAAAATGGTTTCGGTGGTAAATTTTGTGTGTATTTTATCATAAATTAAAAAAAAAAACCCTAATTAAAAAAAGTACAATGACTGAGTGACAATCAAAGTCGATCAAACCAGAAAAAAAAATATGCTATTTTATATGGCAAATTTCTACTAAATACCAATAGCTAAAAGTGCCTCACATTCTGATTTAGTGCTCAACATTAAATGCCATAGAGTTACAGGTGTAATTTGGAAATATTTTCAGTACTATGACTCCATTTTATAAGTAAGCAATGTCCATCAGAGAAGAAATAGTTTAAGTGTATCTCTGAACCTGGGGCAGTCCATTTATTGAAAGAAGCGATGAAGCAAGGTGGAAGGGGAACGAACGAAGCGCTCAGTCCTGATTGTGCCTCTGGCTGGTGGCTGGCCTTCGAGACCTCTTCCCTCTCTGAGCCTTCGTCTTGTGTAAAATGGCAGGTTAATCAGATGCATGCCAATGCTGTCCCACAAACTAACCTTGGTAAATCAGTGAGATTACCTCCTTCCTTAAAGAAAAGTTCAACAAAACACAGCAAAACAGAAATGCAGCCAATTCTTATCTCTTCTAAGAGAGGGAAGTATTTCTGCAAATCATCCAAAAGCCGTGTTTATCTGCCTTACAGTTTAATGAGGGTGTAATAAACTATAACCGGCAGATCCAACACAAAAAGATCTGAGAACCTGCTGGGTCTTTCCATCATTTAAAACATTAAGCTGAACTAAGCACTGCCGTCTTGGTTTGCTTTTTATAGCTCATACCTAATCGAGAGGGAAGGAGTGCATAGTCAAGCTGGGGCAGAGAAATAAGTGAGTATTTTGCTCTAGAAGTTCTTTCTGGTTAGCCAAATTCAGCATCAAGAGCTTCAAGCCTCTTTCTAATTTTCTGCCAGATTACAGATTGAGCTAACAGATAATCTACCAGTAAATGGACAAGTACAGTATTTACAGAGCAGCTGCAAAGAGACCAGCACTGAATTAAGCACCTAATTCCCGAAGAATATTATACTGTGTCCCCCAGCTTCAAGGAATTTCAAATCTGTTTGCTGAGGGAAAACACTCATACACCTGAGATATACAAAGAAAAAATGTTACTAAGTATGCCTCGATGCTAACATTTCTAGTTAGAGGAAAGGAAATATGCTCCATAAGAAGAATCAGCCTTTGCAATCTACGTGGTGAGCTGAGATAAGAGTTGTGAATACACCCTTCAGGTTGGGCACACCGCCTGACCAGCGCTCACCTCTAGGATCACACTGCTTGACAACTGGATCCAGCTGCCCACCCTTTGCTAGGAGGACAGTGTGATGATAGTCCAGATTAAATTTCAGAGGCAGCTCAGAGAACATTTTAAAAATCTGATTTCCAAGTTCCTAAGGGGAGTCAGCTTATTAAGAAGAGTCTTTAACGTGTTTTTGAAATCTTTTGTAGCCTCTAAGGAAATATTTTTAAATTGGACTGGACAAAGAACAGAGACTCTTAATGGCAGTTTTTCATCGCGCCTGAAAATTAGTTAGGAAAATGGACAAATCCTATGGGTTTTGTCTTCTTTGAGATTTTTTTCATAAACAAAAGACAAGTTCCTTATAATGGAAAACTAGTTCCAAGATACACAACTTAAAAGAAATATGGGAAAGGAATTATTTTTCTCCAAAATACTTTTCTTTCTTCTTCTTGCTCTACATGGTTATTGAAGTGGCTTTTTTCCCCCTTGACAGAACAATAGACTCTTATTTACACAAAATAAATGGTGTAAGCAATCAAAAAATACTTCCCTAATGGAAGACAGATAAGAGAGAGAACCCAAACCCTAACAAAAACAAAGACTATCCTCAGCACTGTAGTTCGTATTCAAATGGAAAAAAAATAAAATGAGCTTTTAACATAATGATTTTACTGTTTAGAGAGTACCATCCCCGTTTTCACATTTCAAAACATGTACCAGACAGCCCAGAGGTATTGGAGAACGCGTGAGGAAGATCAGAGAAGGGCTTCTTGGCAGACCAGCCTGATTCTGCCACAGGCACAGACGATTATGAAATTAAAGAGCTGTTCCTCAAGCGGGAAGGTGTGTCTGTTTGTCCCTTGAATACCAAGACTTCTATTTGAGTTTTGTTTTCAACTAGGTGATTGGAACACTGAATTGCAGATCTAGCAGCTGTGGGTAAAATTGTGAAGCGGCAGGTGACAGTCCCTGTAGTGAGTTCCTGCTGTGCACCGAGCGCTTTACACAGCGTGGGGTTCGGTCTTCGCCGCAGTCCTCCGGGGAAGATACTATCGACACAACTTACAGATGCAGAAAACTGAGGCCTAAATGCTTCAGCAATTACCTGTATTTTACTGTGTATACTGTGCATGTTTTTGCCCAAATTTTTGAGGGAAAAATAAGGACGCACATTAGACATTGGTATAATGATTACGTACCAGGAGTATAATAATCCCGTGTATAATGCGCACAAACCGTGTGTGTGTGCATTATACATGGCAAATGTGGTAACTCATGACCATACAACTGATTAATGGATCCAAGACTTGATTTCAGTGTTTTTTTGGTTCAAAACCTTATTTAACCTCCCTTTCTTCACTACTACCACCTCTTCAGGGAAGGGGTTCAGACAAGGAACCCCAAAATATTCCGTTTTGGCATCTTGATTATTTTGAGCTGAAGGCACTTGAGAAACAGCAGACGAAGGGCTCTCTGACCTCCCCCTTTCTACCTAAAAGTGGGTGAGTAGACTTCCCAAGAGAAAGGTGCCCTTATTTTGCCAGGAAACTAAGAATGTTCTTATCACCGGAGACTCGGAGTCGAAGCAAAAATGTACAAACAAACTTGTTAAATAAACTGGATCTTCCATGAATTTCCCGATATGTTTCTTTGTTACTGTCCCACAATTTACTGCCTCTAGCCCAAGCCCCTCTGTCTTGTCACATCCCCACAATTTATCATTCTGTGTTTAAAAAGTTATATAAGCGTTAGGACCTCCTGGCTGCTTTGGGTCTTCATTTCCTTTAAGACTTCCATGTGCAGGTAACAATATTATTTAAAATGTGTCTGTTTCTCTCCTGTTCATCAGTCTTACATTAGCGCAATCCTCAGGCCCAGCCACAGGACTTCTAGGAGGGGAGAGAGAAGCTTTTCTTCCCTTCACCATCTGCCCGGAGTTCTCATACTTCTCTAGCATCTTCCTGTCATGGAGGAAATAAAAACAATTCCCATAACTTGTTAATGATTTAATGTGTGATCTGTCCAAGAATCATACGGGAGAGAATAATATTTAAACTTGGGTCTCCAGTGGCAACATTTCAAAGCAGCTGGAAAGGAAGGATTCTTACAGCTGAGGTGAAATTTGGTCACACCTTTCAAACCAGCCCACAGGGCCCACTGTGTTGCATGGCTCCAGGGTCCGGTATGCGGGAATCTAAGAGAATGGTAGCCTGAAGAGCTGCCTAGGGCCCTGCAGATCCCACGTCTTCATCAACTGTGAGCAATCAAAGAGGCCTTATTTAGATCGTTTCATTGCAATATCTGCTTATTTTCAGAAGAGAAAATTGAACCCTAAGAGGTTAAGTAACTGCTCTATGGATATCAGAGCTAGAATTATAATTAACATCTCAGGTAGGGGATAGGGCAGAATTCCAGGAGGGAATGAGGGAACCAAGCCGAAGAGTCAAGTTTGCTAGACTTCCAACTGGGTCTCGCAGTTGATGTTTGAAAAAAGTGAACACACCCACACCCTACCTCCATTTGGCAACTCATTTCACGACTCAGAAGGTTAAGGATTGACCCCATAAATCAAATTAAGTTTATCTCAGAGGCAGGGGACAAAATCACAACCCAGGTGCAAGTGTTCCTTCTCAGAAAAAGGTCACGGATATTTCAACTCCCAGCTTGCCAACTCTAAAATCAATCTTCCAAGAATCATAGGTCCAATTAGACCTCTAGATTAGGAAGTGTTTCTCGCTTTTAGAAGGAAAGTGAACAGTTTTCAGAAATTTTGCTCAGTCTCCTAACTGCAGTTTTTGCTAGCAAGCTAGAACTGTACTGTGGTTCTTCCAAATTATAACTGCTCGGTTTCCAGGGAGGTGCCTCCAGACTTCTAGAAAACTTTTGATTTACTTATTACCAGAAGACCCACCTCAAGACAGTGAGAAGATAGAAGGTGGGGGCGAACATGATTGAAAAGGACTTGGGGAATTGTTGCCCTACCTGCTTATTGTCAACTTCTTGGGCTCCTCCACCGAAAACATGACCTGGCTTCAACATTTTCCTTGAAAATAGGGGTCCACTCTTTCCCAATAAAGTATGTTGAATGCTGATGTATGCAGAGAGTTCTATAACTCCCCAAATCTACAGAAAGCTCTGTGACAGAAGTGTCAGCATGAAGGATGCTCCTCTTTTGCAGACTGTTCGGGATGGCAATGACAGTCACAATTTTTATGAATGCTCCATCTAAAACTGCTGTGCAAATTTGGACCATGGAGACACAGACATTTCATCAAAACAATGTTATTTTGTTAAATAGAATGAAACAGATGCTGGTATGAGCACTACTAAGTGCAAAGCTTAAGAGCTGGAGCTGAAGAAACTAGATTTGTTAGAACTTGGGTTTTGTTTTAAAAGCATTGTCATTTTCCCGGGAAGCCATTGGCTACGATTCTCAGCACAGAGTGGTAGAAGGTGCCCATTACTAATTGGAATCTAGAACCACTTTTAATTCTCTTTGCTAATCTTCTTCTGTGGCATGTCATCACCAACTTTCTTATGAAAAGAGACAAGGCAAGAATGAACAAGATTTTAGAAAAATATAAAGATGTTTTATCTCTCAATCTTAAAAAGTAGCAGATAGAAGCCTGCACGTTCTGGTCACACATATTGCAATAATGGGTCACAATTCCCTGCGGCTCAGAGAAAGGTTTTAAGAGTGTGCTCAAATTCAGGAAGTTTTTAGAAAGCCTTCATTTTTGTCCTGGGCACCAGCTCTCCCTGGAGTAACAGTAAGAAGACTGGGCAGGAAGGGCACCAAAGAAAGGGGTGTGTGTGCTCAAGCAGAAGGGCAACTACAAGGCAAGAGAAATGTCCCACCCTGCCGCTCAGCTCCACACCCCATTGTGTTGAGAAAAGGCAGATGCTGATTACCACCACAGCCCGAATTTAGCCTAGTCTTTTAAGTCTATGCTTACAGGGTGCACAAAGAATTGGCAGAATTTATGAAGTCAGAAATGTTTGCCTGGACTGAAAAAAAATTAGAGGTAAACCTCATGAAGGCTTACCCAGCACACTTTCCCAGCACCAAAGATAACAGAGGTATAGTTGCACCAATGGCCACTCCACCCTGGACACTCCTGCAAAATGAGACTCCACCTTAGAACACAGACAGTGCCAATATCATCTGTGACACTGCTCGCGTCTAGAAAGAAAATCTTCCAGGGCCTGTGAAATTTGGTGCTGAGTTATTAGAAGAGTTCAAATTCTTCACACAAGGCACTCTGAGAATGCCTGACACCCAATTTGGAGGGGGATTTTTTGTAATTTTTTAAATTGACTTGAGAGAGAGAGAAAAACATAGATTTGTTGTTCCACTTAAATATGCATTCATAGGTTGATTCTTGTATGTGCCCTGACCGGGAATCGAACCCCAACCTTGGTTTATTGGGATAGTGTTCTAACCAACTGAGTTACCTGGCCAGGGCCTGACACCCAATTTGAATACAGTGCCCACCTATTAGATGATTCCGTTCTATGATTTTTATTTTATTTTTTTTAAGATTTTATTTATTTATTTTTAGAGAGAGGGGAAGGGAGGGAGGCAGAGAGGGAGAGAAACAGCAATGTATGGTTGCCTCTCACATGGCCCTCACTGGGGACCTGGCCTGCAACCCAGGCATGTGCCCTGACTGGGAATCGAACCGGCGACCCTTTGGTTCCCAGCCCGCGCTCAATCCGCTGAGCTACACCAGCCAGGGCCCTTTCTATAATTTTTAAATTGAACTTATCCACCTTTCAATTTTTTGTATAGGAAAGATTTCTCTGGTTAATTTTTTTCAATTTGATAGTCATTTATTGAGCCGCCGTTATATTTCAAGCCCATAGGGAGACACAGTCCCTGCTACAGAAGGGAAACTAAACTTGTGAACAAGGACACTAAGAAATATGTGAAAAGTAAAGATTGGCTACTAGAGGTGAGGTGGGGACAGAACTGAGTAAATTTTTTAAGCCAGTTTTCTAAGTAAAATTCCTTTCCTAAAAGATTTGTTGTTTAGCTATTTGACGCCAGTTTCTAATGGAATTCCTGACTAGGATACTAATTTCCTACAAATCCTCTCAGTTAAACTCCCATTTTATAAATTAGTACATCACTCAGTCATTCAACAGTTACTTGAGCACCAACTATGTACATCTCTTGACTTCTAGATCACAAATATATGGTTTAATGAGCCTGAAGCTATTCAGAAAATTTCAATCCTTGAGCAGAAGTATCTGGGTCTTTTGCTTGTTATTCTTTGCTCAGCTCTCTGGAAAGAATTCTACAAGAGTCTGGGTGAGACATCTAAAATAAAAATAAAAACCACCTTACCAATCCCAGGAAATTTTTACATCAGCATATCAAATTATATCCAAATAGCCAATATGAAAATTGCTATCCAGATTTCATAGCATAATCAAACAATAACAAGGAAAAAAGTTCTTTCAAAATATGATCGAGGTAAGATAACCAACAATGTTTATCTTCCCCTGAGCTATTGTGATGATTAATAAGATAATGTTCACAAAAGACTTTGAAGGAGCAATGCAATGTACTTTGAAGCATTATTGTTTTTTTTATTAATGAGTTTTGATTCTGACAGCTGCCAATGGCACTGCAGCCACAGTAAACCTTGGTCATCTCCACGAAGGAAGAGAAATACGATACCAGAAAGTAGATAGTATATGGCGGTGGATAATACTTGCTCTAGGATAAAGCCAAACTCTGCTAAAGACAGAAGCTATAGGTAAAGCAATTAGAAAACAATCGGGAGGGACAGGTAGTGTTAGGATAGGACCAAAGCTGGTATAGAAGGAAACACACTCCAAATGCACTTAGAAAACCCTTATAGAGATAACCCAAGAGCTGCCCACGCCAACCCAAACTTCATTGCATTGCATTCATTAATTCACTCATATTTTTATTTAAAATATTAAGCATCTCTGTGTGCCAGGCAAAGTGCTAAGTGCTGAGGATATAAAAACAAATAAAATAGCCTCTGTTTTCCAGAGGCTTACTCTTTCCTGGGGAGCAGAGAAGAAAAGCATGTAAAAAAATACTTGAGCCCTGACTGGTGTGGCTCAGTCAATTGGGCATTGTCCCGCAAACAAAGGGTCGCCAGTTTGATTCCTGGTCAGGGCACATGCCAGGGTTGCTGGTTCGGTCCCCAATTGGGGCACATACAAAAGGCAACCCATTGAGGCTTCTCTCTCACGTTGATGTTTCTCTCCCTTTCTTTTTCCCTCCCTTCCCCTCTCTCTAAACATTAATCAATAAGATCTTTTAAACAATACTTGATATTGAATAATTGCAGAGTAGGTATATGAAAGAAACAGGTACAGAGGGGACAAGAGAAAGAAGGGCTCTGTTTTCAGGGAAGCAAAGTACTTAGAGGAACTCAAAAAAGATGGTGTCTTGGTCTCTTCCAGCTTAGACAGAAGTCTAGCAGAGGATAAAGCTCACGTCTGATGAAGACATGTACCTCACCCTGGCCAGGTGGCTCAGTTGGTTGGAGCACCATCCTGTACCCCAAAGGTTGCAGGTCTGATTCCCAGTCAGGCATACACCTTGGCTGCAGGTTCAGTGCCCAGTTGGGTACATGTGGGAGGCAACTGGTCAGTGTTTCAGTCTCTCTCTCTCTCTCACACAAAATCAATGTGAGAATATTTTTTAAAAAAAGGCATCCCTGACAACAGCTGCACTGAATACATTTCAGGGGTGTATCCCATTGATAGTGATGACTATGCTTCTGCCTCAGGCTCAGGGGCTGATGAGGACATGCAGAGCCCTAAGCTGACGACATCGCAACCACTTCTAACGTACCGCTCACTGGTGCTGCTCCAAAAGTGGAAGCCACAACGCTGAAGATGCAGGACAAAATACCTGCTCAGATGGAGTCACCTGGAAAAGCTGATGAAGGAGAAAGTTCACCTCCCTGACTCAGAAAGAAAAATGGTCCTAGCCCTGGCCAGGTGGCCCAGTTGATTGGAGCGTCATCCCATACACCAAGAAATGGTAGGTTTGATCCCCAGTCAGGGCACATACCCAAGCAGCAGGTTCAATCCCTGTTCAGGGTGCGTAAGGGAGGTAACCAACTGATGTTTCTTTCTCACATCGATGTTTCTCTCTCTCCCTTCCTCTCTCTCTCAAAAAATCAATAAAACACATCTTCAGGTGAATATTTTTTAAAAAGAGAAAGAAAAATGGACCCAGCTCAAGAGGATACAAATGTGTTCACTGAAAAACACCCAGACAATCTGTTTAAAAGAACAAAAGTCCTGGCAGCTGTCATTTCTGATGAAGTGATCGGCTTTCTCTTTGCAGTTTTCCTTATCCTGCTGGTGGTGTATCCTGCCCATGAGAAAGAAGAAGGAAGGAAGTTATGA
Source organism: Micronycteris hirsuta (assembly GCA_004026765.1). Lineage (NCBI taxonomy): Eukaryota > Metazoa > Chordata > Mammalia > Chiroptera > Phyllostomidae > Micronycteris > Micronycteris hirsuta. The sequence goes on along the minus strand of PVJI01010408.1, from coordinate 2,280 downwards.
CCTTGGAGAATGTAAACCATCCAGTGCTGCTTATCAGAAGGCACCTACTAAGAAGTTTTATGTGAGAAACTCCCACTTAGTGTGTCTATTAATGAGATCACTGAACTTTTAAAAATATTTTGCATAGGAGAAAATAAAAAGAAAGATGTATCTTAAAAGAAAGATAGGGTGGAGAAAAAAGCATTTCAGGCAGAGGGAACATTGGTCACATAAACTCCCTCGAGTTTAACCAGACACAATGACCCTGGACACGAGGGAAGGTTTTTGAGAAGCCCGAAGTGAAAGGTGCAGCTTGGTCAGAAGATAAGGACCAGCTCTAGAAGTTAAGATTCATCCTAAAGGTATTGAGAACACTCCAAAGTTTTTAAGCAGGTAATATGATCATATATGTGGTTTAGGGAGATTTCTCTAATATCGGCATCACATTTGGATTGGAAATAAGACTGAGCCTATTGGAATTGTCCTTGTGAACAATTTCAAGGAATCGAAAGGAAGGATCAAATTGCTATGTGAAGGAGGTAACATCAGACTTGGATATTAATAAGAGTAGAAGAGAGGGGAAGGAAGCACAGTCGTGCTCCAGTTAACAACAGGGATATGTTCTGAGAAAGGGGTTGTCGGGAGACTTTGCTGTGTGAGCATCACAGAATGCCCTTACACAAACCTGGATGATAAGGCCTCTGCACACCTAGGCTATATGGTTCATTCTGTTGCGCCCAGACCACAAGCCTGTGCGTCATGTTACTGTCCAAAACAACACGAGATTAAATTAAGCACAAGAGAAAACGATGCCATCAAGAGACTCGATAAATTCCAGGTGTGTGAGGCTGCTGCCGGGGTCACACAGCCTATCGTCATACAGCAAACCTTCTTCTTAATAACTGGAAAGAGTACACTCTAAAATAGCGATACACTATATAGTATAGTAAATACATAAACCGGTAACATAACCGTCTATTATCATGATCAAATATTATGTCTTGCACGTAATTGTATATGCTATATGTATTTATTTTTACTAAAATTCCGTATTTTAATTTAACCTACATGCATGTTGGTGTAAGAAGAATTATGACCTTTCAAATGCAATTCCATTTTTTTTTCACTCTATGATTCACTCTGCAGTTCACTGTAATGTACTTTTCTCCCAAAACGGTATGTGCTTCTACACGACTGGCAGCGCGGTTTGCGGACGCCAGCGTCACCGCAGACACGTGAGCAACGCATGCATCGGGCCGCCCTGCTCTGGGGCTGCAGCCCCTGGGCAGCGGAAAGTTCTCAGCTCCATCGTAATCTGCGGGACCACCACCGTGTACGTGGTTTATCGCTGACTGAAACGTCGTTACGCAGTGCGTGTCTGCTTCATGAAAGTCGCTCCCCTGTTCGTGACTCGGGTGGCAGAGTCAGGAACCAAGAGGGGGAAAGGAGAGGAGGGAAAAGCCAGGGAGTCAGAAAGTTCCCGTTTTCCTTCTCCTGTGGTTCTTCCCTTGGGGCCTAGCTCCCCACGCACCCGGTTCCCAAGGTGCCTGTGCACTTCAAATTACACCACACAGAAACGGGGGCTCCAGAAATAATCCTCTCCCCTCATTCTGTCTGGGGTCTACTGCTCTCTAATGCTGCCATAAAATATGCATTCAAAGGGGTAAAGTTATTTTAGGGGCAAACTTCAAATGATGTTTCTGTCACTCCCCTTCCAGATTCCTTAATGGCCCCTAAATACATATGAAGGTTCAAATTAAGTTCAGAAAGCTTTAAAACACTTTTGAATGGTGAACTTTAGCATTAAGGATGCCTTTCTTATTTCATTTCATGTGTTAAATATTAACTCGAATTTTATAAGAATTAGGAGATTTAACAAGTAGCATTTACACTTACCAATTAAACACATGTTTACAGTAACAAATATCTCAGACAAGTTCGCATGACAAATGCATGTTCCATGGCACAAACTTTAGAACATGAAGAAACACCCCAATATAATTAGGGTGTCATAATCACATGGGTATTCTACTTTTAAACAAATCAAACATCAAAAACTTTTTTAAAATCTTCAACCAAACATTTGGTTTAAGATTATATAAGAATCCATTTTTTCATTTTAAAAATTAACATTTATTGGAGAACTCAAAATATGATTTGGTAAAATTTGATTCAGTATTCTCTAAAGTAAAAAAGATATGAGGAAATCGTAGTAAACTTAATACTGCCAACTTCTATTGTGTTAAAAATAATTTTAAATGTTTAGGAAAATTTTTAAAGCTGTGTAAGAAGCAGAAGGCA